>JAJPGS010000635.1:0-212500 GCA_028654335.1 Alnus rubra
AGTCAGACAAAGAATTGAGGAATCAATTGCTGATTGATTGCATCGTATGCAATCACGACAGGTCCTATCTGAGCGGAATCTTCTCTGCGCAGATCTGCGAGACCCCGTTCTGCTACCTATTGCTCAGATGCTCCTGGAGAACAACTGGGAGTACCTTTACAACTGTGCATGCCAGGCCTTTCCCAGACTAGTGCGGGAATTTTATGGTCATATGATCGTCACTCAAGATGATGATCGTGGACTGATCATGCAGACTATGGTAAAAGGGCAGACCATTCTGATAGACCCCCAGCTTATCAATTCTGTGATCGGGGTCCCTGTTCTGCCAGTCTCCGGAACTCCGTTTCCTGATGAGGTCCCAGCATTGATTTTCTCCACAATTTCTTTGGAACGAGGCCACAGCGTGAGGACAAGTCCCACTCCCAGATCAACATCGGTGCCTTTGCTCCTATGCACCGCTTTTTAGTAAAAGTGGTGGTGACAAATCTTTGGCCTCAAGCTCGACGGAGTGAGCTGACCCTCAAGAAGGCCACCCTTCTATATGCTATTGTGATGCGGACTCCATTTTGCCTGTGCAAGCATATCTTGCACACGATGCTCGAGGTTCGTGATGAGAAGAACACGAGTCTGTCGTTTCGATGCCTAATCACTCAAATTTGCCTTCAGGTCGTGCCGGAAATTTCAGACTCAGAGCCCCGCTCACAGATTCCATATCCTCTTGGCATACAGACTCTCATGAAGTCTATTGTCTAGTTGCGGCATGAGGCTCAAGATGCTGTTCCTCAGCCTCCACCAGATCTCCCCACAGCAGCTGCATCATCATCTTCGCAGGCGGCACCTCCCTCCTTTGACATTGAGGCTGCCTTTGCACAGCTTATGACCTCCAGGACAACTCTTCAGCAGGAAGTCAATCTTATTAGAGAACGTGTCGAGCAGAGCCAAATCGACATAAAGGAGTGCTTAAAATATCATCATCCCAAGCTGAATGATGATGATGATTGAGTGTAATTTTTTTTTTTGTTATTGTTCTTATCTTAGTTTCAGCACAATTTTATATTTTGGTTGACACTTTGTGCCTTCTTAAACACTTATGATTTTAATTTCATACTTTGTTTACCCTTTGTCATTGTGTGACAAAAAGGGGGAGTATTTTTTTGTTTTATTTAGTGTTTAGACCGGAAATGTATTTCCAAACCGGTTAAGTGTTTTTGTCCCAGAATGGCCAAAGGGGGAGTTTGTTAGTATTTTTCTTGGCTACATTCTGGTTAAAACAAAAACACTTTTTGTAATGGTTACTTTTTAACAGGATAGTCGGTTTTCAAAATTGGAATCTTCATATATTCAGACATCTACTGTTGACAAGCTTCTAGAAGTTATCCATGAATAGTCCTGTGCAAAAATCAAGTCAATTGAACTGGTTCCTGTGCAACCGTCAGGACGAGACTTTAAAGGCGTCCGGATGCCCCACAATGTCCTATAGATAAACAGTGACGACGTCCGAACGTCATAGCCACACCGTCCGGACGCTCGGTCAATCAGTATTCTACAAGAAGTCTGTTCTCAGAAATCGACACTCATTGGGAAGTTTCAGTATTCCGTCCGGACCATATACAGTAATTTAGATAACTCCAGAATTCCGTTCGAACACGGAAAGGATTTTAGTGAAGACCGTCCGGACGCTCGGTCAAGCCGTTTGGACGCACACCTGATAAGGATAAGATATGCGCTGTTTCTGAAGGATATCGTAGAAACCGGTTCTGATGGGGCAAACTTCCGTCCGGACGGTCAACAGACAGAGTCCGATTTTTAGCAGTTTTCAAGGTCTCTTGAAGCCTGTAATAGGGGGCTCTAGGTCTGTGTTTTGTACAGAATTCGGTGGTGAATTCCATAGTGCTTTGAGAGGGTGTTTAGGGAGAATCAAAGATCCGCTAGCTCTCAAGCCGTTGCCTGTGTGTGCTCGTTGTTTGTGTGAAGTCTATCTTAGGGGTCAGCCCTAGGGTAAAGGAATCTATCAAAAACCCCTTCAGGTGGAAGATTTGGTTGGGAAGCGTTTGTGTTGGGCTACATGTCAGAGTTGAAGGTATGACTACTGCATAGGGTTATGTGAGTACGAGTGTCTTGTAACTAGCTTTGTTTTTGGATAGTGGATTTCCTGGGTTTGGCTGCCCCGGAGTGGTTTTTTTTCTCTTCATAGAGTTTCCACTTCGTAACAAATATCTTGTCTCATTTCAATTCCACTTCGAAAGATATTTGTTTGCACACAAACACACACTTGGTTTGTTTAAGAAGTCAATAAATTATTTTTCAGATTCATTTTATGTTTTATATTATAATGTACATTTTATGCTTTATGAGCCAGCATATTGCACAAAGTCTAGTAGTGATTTTAGAAACTGGGTTCTTGTCAGTTGCTAATGAATTCCAATGGGTTCTAATCTAATGAAACTAGGTTCTAAACTAGGCCCTCTCCTTTTCATCTTAGATATGGAGATTACAAGCTGCACTTAGTGAGCAAATAAAGATTACGAAGTTTAGCGAGCAAGAGTATGAAAAGCTTGAAAATGTAATATTTGCTTTTTAATTTAGCGAGCAAGAGTATCAGTTTAATTATATTTGCTTTTTAATTTTTCTGTTTAGTTATTATATGACAACTATGATATACTGCATTCTGCCAAATGAGGAAGTTGAGATGGGCTTTAATATTGCAATGTTCTAGGTGTTGATTGCGCAGTGTTGGTGCATACGAATTTATTTTATGAATGGAATTTAAATTTATTAGATGTTCTTAAGTGTGTTACAAGGTAAAACTTTTAAGTATTTGCTATAATTGCATCTGAGCCAAACTAGACTGTGACTCAAGCATGTGCTCAGGCCAATGACCCAAATAGTAAGCATCTATGATCTTATAAAGTCTTGGTGCAGCCATTTAGATTTGAGACCAACCATGTGTGATGACCTAGATGACACATATATATATGTATGCTTTAGTCTACAATTGCAATATTTGGTTTTTTTGTTGACTAATTGTTGTGGTTCTATTTTGTGCACTTTGTAGACTAATTTGGATTGGCTGCAAGCTTGCTGATTTTATCTACTAGGGTCACTTAGAAGGTCACGAAAAGTATAAAAGAAAAGTACATAATACACAGTTATTTGCATTGCTTTTACCTACCAGGGTCACTTAGAAGGTTCATGCTCTTTTGGGTTGTTTTGCCTCTGTTTTGTTGAGGTTGTAGTATCATTTTTTATTTTATTTTTGAAACATGATTGTGAGCTCAAAGTTTTTCATTGCTTGATTGTGAGAGCACTATTAGTTTTTCATCTCTTGCGTTGTTTTGAGTGCATAGCTTAACAGTTTTGCCTCTGTTTTGTTGAGGTTGTAGTTTTGGTTTCCTGTTGAAACTGAGATTCTAATGTTTACTGGAGAGTTGTATTGACTTTGTTTGGTTAATGAAGCTTTAATTCTTCAAAAAAAAAAATCTTTTGCTGGATCATTTTTGTCATGCTTGCTGCTCAGTTGTTTGGAGAGAAGAGAAACTGAATACATGAGGCTGCAAAGACGTTAGTGATCGACCACATTCCCTTTATAGTGCAGGATTTACCTTGTGCACCATATTGTTCTATGATAGATTTCACACAATAATTTCTAAGTTAGGTTTTCTGCTTGTTTGATGTTCCAGATGCTGATCCAACTAGAAGGAGGCATTTTGCGGTTGGTATTTGGTTGGTATTTAACGGGACCACCCAAGAAGCTTAATGGGGTTGACGAATATAACGTATAAGATGTAGAACCAATATCAGTAGTTTTCGAACAACTTCACAAGAGAGATATAACACGAATAAAGCGGACAATGATGGCTTGCTGTAGTGGTTGTACTTTAATTGTGGGATTGATGTTTATTGTATGTGTGCTATTTGCCGAATAATAACAACAAATATTTGGCTATTACTTGTAATGAACATTAGAGTTTGTCCCTACTTCTTACTGATGTAGTGTATTGTCACTAACTGTTTGAATAGATTGCTTGGGTTTACATTTTTTTTTCTATGAAATGCAGTTTCATTTGTATCATGGTGTATTACATTTTTTGTCTAGCAATTTACTTTCACTAAAACTTTTACAGGAGATTCCTTAGTAGTTAATATACCAATTTTCTTTTGTTGTGGGATTGTTATAATTGCTAGGAGCATAATTCATACATTGGATCGAGAATGGAATAAAAGTTACATTGATTATGCCAATCTTCTATTTTGAGGGCATATTCAACGTTATTGTTTTGGTGTCCATGGCACCATGATGATATTAGAACGAGTTCTAAGCAGGGCGGGTACAATGTAATATATATTTATTCAACTTTCTCAAGCACCTAATTTGGTTTGCAGCAAAAACCTATGCAGATCTCCAATTAATTTCACTTTTTTGTGATTCTATGTATGAATCAACAGAATCCACAGTTGCATTAACGAGATTAATGGAAGGCCGTTTGATTTCAAATCATTTCTTTCTCACATTCGAACCTTTGTACTACTACATCTAGATCTTTATTTATATCTTTTCACATTAAATAACAATAACTGAGCTTATACTTTTCTTACATAAAATGAAATTTATTTATAACCAAAACCAGAATGATATAAAAAACTCTCTAGGCCTCACTACATGTATCATCCGCTTGTGACTGGAACACAACGCTTGGGAATGTTATGGCGTTGTCCCTGCTCAAAGAAATGAAATAAATTGTACTCAGAAATTTGGCATACATGGATAAATATGAGTGACTAGGAATGTTAAAGACAAGTAACTTGTGACTTACATTTCCTTTATATTTTCTTCTGAATTTTATTGCAACAATTTTAACACTCCTGTGCCTCACTCAAGGTAATTCTAACCAACTATCAAGGGATGCAGACTATCAACAAAATGATATGACATTTAATGTTAAGACTAGAACATTCAAACTTCTTTAGAATAAGGCTCCAAACAATTATAAACAGATTAGATACATTAATACTTTTAAATCATTGAACTACAAAATACACCAACTCAAACCAATATTCAAAACATTAACATCGATGCTTTAGTGCCTAAACAAAAGGATCCATGTATATATACACTTTGAGTTAGATAATACTGTTAATAAAATAAAAAGAGGTTTAAACCAAATAATCTTTCAATAACAAGTAACGTACTAAATAAATGGTGATCCAAGAAATTACAAAGGAAGCAATAAAATGAGGTTTAAAGGGGCAATGAGACACTGTAAACCAAATTTGCCATTGTATTGAACACCAATTTGTCGTGGAGAGCATGCGTCTAAAGGATCTGCTACACATGCATCTAAAGATCAAACATTCTTGTGCTTACTAAACTTCATATTAATAACGGACAGAAATAATGCATCTTATGGGTGATATAGCTCAGATCTTGAATTAAAGTATTGAAATAAAATGACTGACTTCAAATCCATATCAAAACTTAAACGAAGCAAAAGATATTGACAAACTTCTAAAAGAACCGAGTAGAAATCACATCATTATTCATACAAAGAAATTGCTAAATACTGAAAAAAAAAAAAAAAAAAAAAAAAAAAAAAAAAAAACTTCTATTTGTGATGGAAAACTACCTTGGTATCAGCTGGCGTGTCACTCAAATCATAATTACAAAAGAAAGTGTGGATAGGTGTCTTTTTTGGATTGCTGAGAGCATGCAATAAGCAATTCACTTTGCTAATAATTTCAAAGAATTAACAATAACCAAAACGAAATGAAACTATGTTAAGTTTAAAATAAACCATGAAACAACCATAATGTTGAGTTTGAAACAAGAGCAACTTCATCATTGCAGCCAGAAAAGGGTTACATGACCAAGAAACAACCATTATGTTAATTTTAAAATAAAAGCACATGTAAAAAAAAAAAAAAACAACAACTATTACATGTAAAAATCACAAAAGGGCAACAAAAAATAAGAACACCAACAACTAATACATCTCTGCTGTTAAGCTTTGCACTTGGAGGATCTGAAAATCGCTCCCTTCATTATTTGGGGGAACCTAGCATAGTGTGGAAGCTAGAGCTAAAGCAAGGTACAAAGCTACAGCTAGCAAGTTTTGGTAGTACTCGAATTGAAAAAAGCAAATATGACATAGTATCAAACAAATGCAAAATCGAACATTCAAATTGGAGTCTTTACCCCTTCCTGCATCTTTTCCCCAAGAAAATTAATGAAAAAAAGTTAAATTACATAAAGATTCCATCACTTTGAAAGCTGAATTAAACCTCAAATCCTTCAAGTTATTTATTTTATCTACATAAGGCTTTGCATCCATACTCCACACGAAAACTAAACTACATAAAAGCATCCTAATAACCTTAAAATCATCTAATTTGACAATATAATCCAAATTTCGAGGAAAACCAGAAGCCTATCACCCACAATAGAATTTGCACAAATCTGAACCATTTGAGACAAAACTCAAAATTAAAAAATCATTCACATATAGAGACAGAGAGACCCAAAAAAAAAATTAACGAAGAAGAAGTAACCTAACAAGAAATCCACGAGGAACGAAACAAAACCACTCAAAATTCACCTGAAATACCCAAATCTTCAACGACCCACAAAGTAAAACCCCCCCAAAATCCAAGCAACATGTAGCAAAAGACCTACTGTACCAAAACAAATCTTTGTTTTGTTTTTTCTTTTTTTTTTTCCCCTTAAAACCGAATTAGAACCAAGCAAAATACCAACACCATCCAACAATCAGATCTAGCAAAATCACTAACATCAATTACAGCATCCAACAACAAACAAAAGACCGAATTTTTTTCCCCCTCAAACCGAATCAGTATTTTCAAACAAAAATTCAGAGAGAGAAAGAGAGTCACCGGAGGTGGAGACGGCACCGGTAGAGAGAGACAGAGAACAACAGTGAGATCTGTAAACATGGAGAAATATTATACCCATAAAAATGTTAGCTCAACGGGGAGAGAGAGAGAGAGAGAGAGAGCCGGAGTACCTTTGTTTTTAGCGTCGCCAGAGACAGATCTGGCCGCCAAATCTGCCGGAGATAGAACGCCGGTGAAGGAGGGTGGAGGGTGGCCGACCGCCGAGAGAGAAGCCACCGAGTGGGACGTGGACGACCGGCACTAGAGCGAGCGGGAGAGAGAGAGAGGGGGGGCGGCGTTTTTATTGGAGGAGGCAAAACTCCGGTGAAGCGGTGCTGGGAAGGAGATGACCGGGACGATGGACGGAGGAGGCAGATCCGGCCACAGAGAGAGAGAGAGAGAGAGAGAGAGAGAGAGGGATGGAGGGAGGGACCGCCGGAGAGAGAGAGGGGCTGCTGGCGGCGGTTTCGATGGAGGAGGAGAACTCCAGTGAAGCAGTGCCGGCAAGGAGACGACCCCACGACCGACTGTACGGAGGAGAAATTTCAGAGAGAGAGGGGGGGGGCTGCGTTGGAGGAGGAATGAAATTTCATTTCCCCTCCAACCGGTTTTCAAGCCAAAAAAAAATGAAAAATGAAAAAACAAAATAAAAAAAGCCTTTCCACGTCAGCTTGTTGTGCCGTTGTTGTAAAATAAGAGTGCAGTGATCATTTCTCAAAATAAAATACTCTGGTTTTAAATCACCTGTAATGAGGTTAGAGTCAGAAATAATTTCCTTAACAATAAAATTAAAGCCTCTAATTAAATTTTATCAATCACAATTCACTTTTATAATATCTGTGAGCCTCCTTAAATTTCTCCAAAATTATTATTTTATCAATAAAATATTATAATTTACTCTGAATCCCAAAATTAAAACTTGTGTACACATGAATAAAAATTCGGAGCACTTCATATAGTCTCATATGAGAGCTCCAAGGGATTAAATTTGTCAAGAGTCGGCGTTGATACTTTTATATTAGGACACCCGTGGTTTGATAATATAATGTGGAATAATAAAATAGAGACATAAAGAATTACATGGTTCAGTCTATAGATTAAATCCCAAAAGACTAAATTTTGCTCTTATTTCTTTGAGTGATGTTTACAATATAGTAGTTTTCTATTTATAGGAGAATCATATAATACAACCAGACTTTAACTACAATTAGGTGATAGTCTTCGATTCTAACTAGGTAATAGTTTTCAATTATAATTAGGTGATAGACTTCAACTGGAGCTAGATCACAATTTTTAACTGTGACTAGATGATAGTCTTCAACTATAATTAAATCACAATTTTATCTTAAAGTTCAATTATTGAACTCTTGATTTCCTTTAAGAGTTTGGACTGACATAATTAGACCCATCTCCAATGGGAGATGTAGAGGAACGATAGGGAGCATTCCCAGTGAGCTCTCCATTTCAAAATTTTTTATCAAAATTTGGTAAAAACCTTCAAAAAATCAACTTTAACAAATTCTCTATAGTTTCTCTATTTTGTCTCTTGTTAGAATTTCACTTCAAATTTAGCTTAAAATTTTTTTGAGCTATTGAATATTTTATCATTTCTCTCTCATTTTACTTCACTTTTCACTTTTTTTTCTTCTTATTTGTTAGGAATGGTTGGTTAAAATTAATAATAAATTAATATTTAGTTGAAATAGAAAATTATTTAGATAGATTGGCGTATGAATTTTGTTCAAAGAAATAGATAAAATTACAAAAAGATTGTTTAACTAAAAATTAAAGAAAATTTAAAGAGTTCATTAAAATTAAAATTAAAGATGCATAATTTGAAGAAAAAAAATAAAAAATTATACTGCCACGCCGAAAAAGTGTGGGCACGTCGGATTGGAAGAGAGTCAAGTCCCAGAAGGAAACCGTCTTCTCATTTGACTTTTACATTAAAAACAACAAAGTTCTCGCGTCAGCTCATCTCCTCGGTTTCACAAAAAAAGAAAAAAAAAAAAAAGAAACGGTGATTTGCGTGCCACAAAGGAATCTCCTTGCGGTTATAAAAAAAAAAAAAAAATTAACACAATACAATAATTGTACAACAACCCCTCATATCAAGGTGGCCCCTAGTACGTGGGACTCACTCACTCTCATGTGAAGGATTATTGTACAGTTGTTATATTGTTGTTATAAATCTAACATTTTCTTTATGTCTTTGTGTTATTATGTTTTTGTGTTGTATTATTGTTGTGCAATAATCACTCTCAAAAGAAAAGAAAAAGGAAAAAGAAAAATCATCTCCCTGTTATTGTTGTGCAATAATCACTCCCAAAAGAAAAGAAAAAGAAAAAGAAAAATCATCTCCTGATTCTCGTCCAGTCGCATGATCGTATCTGCTTGAATTTCTCTCCGCTTCAGCCGTCCTACTCCTTGCCTATTCTCCAATGGAAAAATCAGGCTACGGCCGAGATGGCATCTACAGGTCTCTCCGACCGCCTCTTGTGCTCCCCGAAGACCCCAACCTCTCCATGGTCACATTCCTCTTCCGAAACTCTTCCTCCTATTCTCACAAACCAGCTCTCATCGACGCCGATTCCTCCCAAATCTTATCCTTCTCTCAATTCAAATCCACCGTCGCCAGAATCTCCCGCGGCTTTCTCCGCCTAGGCATCACCAAGAACGACGTCGTCCTCATCTTCGCCCCGAATTCCATCCAGTTCCCTCTCTGCTTCCTCGGCGTCGTCGCCATCGGCGCCATCGCCACCACCGCCAATCCCGTCTACACCGTCCATGAGCTCGCCAGGCAAGTCAACGACTCCAACCCCAAGTTGATCATAACCGTCCCGGAATTGTGGGACAAAGTCAAAAATTTCAACCTCCCAGCTGTCTTTTTGGGGTCCAATCATTCTTCTTCTTCTTCTTCAAGCGTTATCCATTTTGACGCCTTGGTTAGGTTGGGCGGGACCGGGTCCGATTTCCCGGAGAGTAATGTGAAGCAAAACGACACCGCAGTGCTGCTATACTCTTCCGGCACGACCGGCACGAGCAAGGGGGTGATCCTGACTCACAGGAATTTCATTGCGGCGTCTCTGATGGTGGCGATGGACCAAGAGCTCTCCGGCGAGGCGCACAACGTGTTCCTCTGCGTGCTGCCGATGTTCCACGTGTTCGGGATGGCGGTGATCGTGTACTCGCAGCTGCAGATCGGGAACGCGGTTGTGTCAATGGGGAGGTTCGAGCTGGAGAAGCTTCTGAGGGCGGTGGAGAAGTACAGGGTGAGCCATCTGTGGGTTGTACCGCCGATCATTCTGGCGCTGGCGAAGCACAGCGTGGTGAAAAAGTACGATCTCTCGTCGTTGAGGCATCTCGGTTCAGGCGCGGCGCCTCTGGGGAAGGATTTGATGGAGGAGTGCGCCAGAAATATTCCTCAGGCTGCGGTCGTTCAGGTGCTTTGACGTGGCTGATTTTTATTTGGTATTTGGGCTTAGTTTAAGCGTGCAGCTTTTAGAGCAAAGCAAAAGAATTATTAACTATTAAACGTCAATTATTTGATCGTAATAAATAATTCCTTTTTGAAAATTTCAAGTTTTGTTTTCTTTCTGTCGCTAGAATGCCATAGACTTGAATTGATGTGGCGGGCATGTTGTACCCCAATTTTAAGGAGAGTAAACAACTGATAATCTATGAAGAATGGCTTGGAGTATTATCAATGAAGACTGCCGATATATTTCAAAAGTCCTACCTGATAACTTAACACCGGTAGAAACCCTTGAATTTATGAAAGAATCTCAGGATTGTTCAGAGGCAAGACCATAGGGCCCCCTTGGCAGCACTTTTTAGGCCAGCAAAAAAATGCACTACTTTTACCTTATGTCACATCACAACAAAAAACTAAAAACCACCAGCTAAAATTTTTTACCAAAGAAATTCCATTCCTAATAAACTCATCAAAATAGTTTTTTATTGGTCTCTAATTTAATGTGCTGTAGAAGTAGTTAGTGGCTTGTTGAGTTCTCCAATCTAGCCACTCATGAAAATTCAATAAATACTTCATAAAGGTATTAGACCGTCTGCAGTGTTTATGTCCTGCAAAGCTCTTGGCAATTCACTGCCTGTCTTGGCTTTTGATTTGAAAGGTCATTCTGTACATCTTTTTATCAGGTTTTGGTAGAGCAGCAGGGAGTAGAAAAGTTACCTTTTGATTTAGAATGTTCTCTATTGTTTCAGGGCTATGGTATGACGGAAACTTGTGCAATTGTTTCTGTGGAGAATCCAAGAGTAGGCGTTCGGCATACTGGTTCAGCCGGGACGCTTGCTTCGGGAGTTGAATCCCAAATAGTCAGTGTAGATACATTGAAGCCACTTCCTCCTAATCAGTTGGGGGAGATATGGGTTCGGGGGCCTAATATGATGCAAGGTATTTTCTTTATTTGCTTCTGTCTTCACGTACCTGGCTCTGTTTACACGGATAAATTCTCTTGTTAGAAAAAAGGTTTCTGCTCTTTGATATAGAGGGAAGCCAAGTAGCTCATTATTGTACTTGATTAGCTCATTATTGTACTTGATTAAATTATTCTAGGCACCCTGCATCTTGAATGTGACAGTTTAATGCATTTACATATTGAAACATGTTTGATAAGCATACCAAAGTTGTATCAGGATGATAGAATGCTAGCCCTTATCCTGTTAGCTTAAAAGTTGGTGTAACCGCATTTATGAGTATGCTATAGGAACTTAAAAGGTTGTGGTGATTCAATCCAGTCTCTTGCCAGATGATGGATGGTGGGGAACACTGCCAAATTAGGAGTTTTTATGAAATGTGCTTTCATAGCAAATGAGAATCTGAACATATACCCATTTTGACCTCCCGGCCTGTTTGTTATATTCCAAACGGATGCATTTTGGTTCCCACAGCATGGTTATTGAAGATAATGGGCTCGTTTGGTAATGCCTTTTATAGGGTGCTTTTTGTCTTTTGGTTGTGATGTGACGTAGAGGTGAAAGTAGTTTTTAGTGTTTTGTGAGTGTTTTATGTGTTGAGTTATTTGTTAATCTTTTTTCTATTTTGCTAAAAAGCAAAAAGCTGTCTTAAAAGCATGCAAACGAGCCCAAAGGCTTTAACAGCTAGATCATGGTTGCTCTGCTCATCTCTGCATGGAGGGCAACGGTTTTTGTAATATGGTAGTTCACATGAGAAATGAAGCCTCTTGTCCATATGATCATATGCCCCTATCTAGAGTATCCTCTTTCTTGGTGCAGATTTGGTACCTATCAGTAATTATAGCTGGCTCTTAGGGTATCACATCATATGCCATTGAACGGAGTATGACCATATGGACAAGAGGCTTCATTTCTCAAATGACCATAACTATAAACACTTAATATTTTGTGTTTATAGTTATAAGTTGAAAAAATTTCAGCTTGATTACCTGTCATGAGGTTAAGTAGTATGAAGATGCACATTAAACGTATTTTGGTACATCCAGCTTACAAATCAAAGACAAGAATAGTGCTTTTCCCTCTACGGCATGTCCTGTTTTGCATGCCATATACAAGTCAATGAAGTTTAAGCAACCTTTGTCTGCGATAGTGTTTGTCATGCTTGTTGCAGCAGAATATATACAAGTGTGACATGATATGGCCTTTCTTTTCTTAAAGTTCGTGTGAGCTCTACATTTACTTAACATGTTCTAGGCATTTGCTTAATGTTTTTCATTAAGATATGTAATATTACTATTGCAAAACTCATTTTTCAGGTTATTACAACAATGCACAGGCCACCAAACTGACCATAGATAAGAAGGGTTGGGTACACACAGGAGATCTCGGATATTTCGATGGAGATGGGAACCTTTATGTTGTTGACCGAATTAAAGAGCTCATCAAGTGCAAAGGTTTTCAGGTAACTTTGCAAAAATGTTACAAACATGCATGAAAGATCCTGCTGCTACATTTTCTTTTTTCTTTTTCCAAAAATAAAAAACACATTTGATCTATGAAAAAGAGACAGTTTGGCTTGTCTTTGGAGTGAACAATATATGTTTGATATTGGAATTAATGTCCATTGACTGAGCTGCAGCAACATTTGTAACCTCACTGTTTCTCATGATTTATTTTCTTTCTGGACTAAGATTTTGCTCTTGTATTGCATCCCATTTTAGATACTTTGGTTTTATTGGATGTCTTCTGAGAAAGGCACTCTTTTTATTTCAATTGTTATATATATCGGTACATATTCGGTTTTTAGATACGGGTATGCCTTGATATTGGGTTATATTCGGTTTTCAGATACGGGTATGCCTTGATATTGGGTTAACCTGATATAGTGATCTCAGAGAAATAAATCAATGAAGTTATATATTTTTGTTGTAATTGTTTTGTATTTTTAAATTTTTTCCAATTCTCACTAGGTTGCGCCGGCAGAACTTGAAGGGCTGCTTATTTCTCACCCTGAGATACTAGATGCTGTTGTCATCCCGTGAGTGTCCAACCCATTCAAAATCTGTATTACTCACATGATCAGCTATCTCTTTAACTCCAACGTTTTTTTTTTTTAACCTGGCAGATTTCCTGATGCCGAAGCTGGTGAAGTCCCAGTTGGATACGTTGTTCGGTCACCCAATAGTTCACTGACTGAAGAAGATGTTATGAAATTTATTGCTAACCAGGTAAGGGGTAATTTCAGACTAAATATGATTGAATATTACATTTGTAATTTAACAAAAATAATACTATTTAGTGGAGTATTATACCACTAATCAGCCCTTGTATCAGCAGTAATAAAACTAATAAAAAGAAAAAAATTCTAATTGTCTAGCAATCGTATAACAATCTATTAAATAACATTACTCATTAATTAATTAATGTGTTGCCCATGCCAAGATCGTATTACGTGCATCTGAGATCTGATTTGCGCTTATTGTCATAGGTTGCACCTTTCAAAAGATTGCGGAGGGTGACGTTCATAAATAATGTCCCTAAATCTGCTGCAGGAAAGATCCTGAGAAGAGAGCTGATTGAGAAAGTAAGGTCCAAAATGTGAAATCGAATGTTTGCTGCAGGATGCACTTGTTTCTTTTTTAAATTAGATGGTATTCATTTGAATTGTTGAAGAGACTTGAACCATAATATTCTGTCAACAATAAAAACATTTATTCAAGCACGACAATGGCATTCCATATCTGAGTATGCATATAAAGTGGAAGCTCAGACAGTGTAACTGCCGCACAAAAACAAGTCACTTTAGTATCTAAAGTTTTGACACGAAAGCATAAACGCAGCGTTTTGAGCTGACAGGTTAGTATCTTAATATCTTCTTCAATTACTCTCATGTAAAAGGAGTCTGGGCCTTGTTGGTAATTAATATTTTTCGTAAATTTGTTACCGCTATTGCTATAATAATAATGGGTTGGGGCCAGTTTGACCAAATTCGTCCCTAAACAGGGTCTCCTTCACCCTAACCCCATTAGGGCCCAGGTTAGGACCTGGGCCTGGTTTGGCTCTAACCATTAGGATTTGGGTTAGAGCCTGGTTCGACCAGGTCAGGCTAGGCCTGAATCATCCAGGCCTAGGTTGGGCCGACTAGAGCAAGCCTTATTAACATTTTACCTAGCCTTTTTCATGACGTGACAATATATTATTACATGATAAATATATTGTTATGTCATCTAAAATTTTAAATGATGTGGCGCCGAATATATCGTTAGATGTAAATATATGTTTATAATAAAATGCAAAAAAAAAAATATCAACCAAGTGAAATGGATCCTATGGCCTAGTTGGACCCGACCAAACCAAGCCCTTTTTCTTTTTCAAAAAAATAAAAAATAAATTCGACCTTTATTTTATTTTTTATTTTATTTTTTAATGCTCTATGTAACGGACTTGCAGTTGACCCAGTAAAGATAAAGGTTGTTGTTGAGTGGGAACGACTGACAAATGTTCCAGAGATCCAAAGTTTCTTGGATCTAGCAGATTACTACCAGAGATTCATTGATGGATTCTTCGCATTGTTGGGGCCACTAACCACTCACACAAGGAATAATGTCTAATATGAATAGAGTGAAGAATGTAAAGCAAGCTTCCAAGAATTAAAGTGAAGACTTGTGACTGCATCTGTGCTTACACTACCCATAGAATTTGTTACGTATGTGGTTTATACATATGCATCAAGGGACTGGAATGCGTGCTTATGCAGAAAGACAAGGTTGTAGCCTGAGCTATCATACTCATGATTTAGAGTTAGCAGCTGTTGCATATGCCTTACAGATATGGAGGCACTACCTTTATGGTGAAAAGTGCGAAATTCACACTGATAACTACAGTCTCAAGTACATTTTCACGCAAAGAGACTTAAACATGAGACAACGAAGATAGCTTGAAGTGTTGAAAGATTATGACAGCAAGATATACTATCATCCTGCTAAAGTCAATGTAGTGGTTAATGCACTAACCAGAAAATCTCGTGATGGCGAGACCAAACCTGAAGTGCTTATGGAACAACTGGCTCAATAGTTTGCAATTGTGCAGATTGATAAAGTGCTTATTGGTGGGCCACCAATCATGACAGCCCTTGTTGTACATCCACAAAGTCTGGACAGTATCTGACAAGCACAATAAGATGATCTTGAATTGCAAGATCTTATTGATAGAACGAGATGTGGAGAAGCATCTGGGTTTTATCTAATTGAAGGGGGGACATTGAAGATTAGCAGTAGGAGAACAGTTATTCCCAATGATGCTGAGTTGAGAAGGGAAATTCTTGATGAAGCTCATCAGATACGGTATATTGTTCACCCCAACAACAATAAAATGTGTCAAGATCTGAAGAAAAAATTTTGGGTGGTGTGGCATGAAGCGTAATGTAGTTGAGTATGTTGGACAATGTCTTTCGTGTCAACTTGTGAAAGTTGAACACCAAAGGCTAGCTGGGCAACTCCAGCCTCTTGAAGTGCCAATGTGGAAATGGGATCAAATAGTTATGGATTCGTTGGTCTACCAAGAGCACCAAGCGGACAAGATACTATATGCATGATTGTAGATAGACTCACAAAGAGCACCCACTTCCTCCCCATCAAGATTATAGATTCCATATGAAAATAAAATATTGACTTCTAAATTACCAAGTATGTGTTCGTGTGCAAAAAAATATCTTAAATGCGGAAAATAAAAGAGACAAGATATTTGTTGACGAAGTGGAAATTCTGTGAAGAGAAAAACCACTCCAGAGCTGCCAAACTCAGGAAATTCTTTATCCAAAGACAAAGCAAGTTACAAAGCACTCGTACTCACAAAACCTATTGCAGTAATCATACTTTTAACTATAACACGAAGCCCATCGTGAACGCTTCCCAACCAAGTCTCCTACTTGAAGGGCTCTTTAATGAATTCATTTACCTTAGGGCCGACCCCTAAGATAGACTTCACACGAACAGTGGTAGCACACATCGGCAACGGCTAGAGAGATAGCGGATTTTCAATTCTCCCTAAACATCCTCTCTAAGCACTATGAAATTCTATATTGAATTCTTACAAATAACAAGCCTAGAGCCCTCTTTATATGGGCTTCGGAAAACCTAATTCTAGACAAATTCGGACTCTGGCTGTGGAGCATCCGGACGGAAGATAGCCTCGTTCGGACAGTCTTCTGTGACTACCTTTCCAGAATAGCGCAAAACTTCCCATAACAGGTCCACGTCCGGACGGTCTTCGCTGTAACTCCTTTCCCAGCTTGTAAAGGAAATCCAGAATATTCTGGAATGCTGGATAGTGTCTGGACAAGTTGCCACGTCGTCCGGACATCTTGCAGAAACTTCCCAAATAAGTGTCGACTGAAATCCAACTCCAAGTAAAAATTGGAGAAGCTTGACCTAGCTTCGGGACAGTGTTGCCCTGACGTCCGGACGTTTTCATCACTGAAGCTTCTAGACACTGCAGGGCGTCCGGGCGCCTTCAAAGGCCCGTCCGGACGGTTGTACAGAAACTAGCTAGTTGACTTGGAATTAGCATGGAATCTTCTTGAACATCTTCTAGAAACTTTGTTACAAGGTACAAGGTTTGAAATAAACACTGTCCATAAAAATTGAAGATTTTGAATAAGATCGATAATCCTGTTTAAAAAGCAACCATTACATAAAGTTTTTTTGTCATCCAGAATGTAGCCAACATAAAATACTAACAAACTCCCCCTTTGGCCATTCTAAGACAGAAACACTCGAACGGTTTGGAAATATATTCCAGGTCCAAAACAAAAAAATACTCCCCCCTTTTTGTCACAAAAGGACAAAGGGTAAACAGAGTATTCAGAGAAAAACCATAACCAAACATTTCCAAAGAAACAAACCGAGGAAGATAACAAGGTTAGGGCTTCAACAAGAATTCAGCACACACATGTATCTAAACCTGAGAAAACAGTCAGATAGTTCATCAAAAATACGCAAACATATAAAGAAAAGTCAAGTAATCAATGAGCATAAATTTTCCTGCAGATAGAAATTTTTTCAATAGTTAACTTAACTCATGCAATGCGTGTGTGTGTGAAGACTTTCTCAATGAGGTGTGATATTCACTAATATGATTTAAAGCAACCGAATTTTCTCAATAAGAGAGAAATTTATAGTTAGAATAATCAAAAGTCAAACCTCATCTTACTAGAGCTTAGTCACCATCATCTGATACTCTCCCTCTAAGAAGCAACACTATTTTGAATTTTTACTTGCACCATGAAGGACAAGATATTTGTTGAATCAGAACAGAAGCTGTGAATTTATTCATATAATCATTGAGCTCAAAAGTATAACTGCTTGTTTCTTTTTGGTGCTGCAACCTAGAGAGGAAGCCAGAATTTCTGGGGTTAGGTTCATCTAGCGAGTTGGTCAATTTGACCATCTTAGCACATAAAAAATCTCTCTAAAAAGAATTTTCAGAAGCAGAAAATCAGAGATTAAAAAAATGTACCTTAGGGGAGCCTTGGATAGTGTACATTTTCATTGCATGAGGAAAGCAACTATCTAGTAAAGATGCAGCAGGAAAACTTAGCACAAATCAGACTTAGAATCTCAATAATATGTAGGCATATTCTATCAAAGCACAGAGAACTGTTAAAACAGATAAACATACATGAGATAGCTGAAAACTTTAGAAGAAACCTTGCATCTAATCCCCCCCCCCCCTTTTTTTTAAGAACAAATCAACATGCATAAAAGGAAAAGAAAAGAAAATTAGTCCAAGCATGTAGGGTAAAGGCAAACCAGACCTCAGGGAGAGAGGTTTACCTATACCAAGACAGAAAAGCAATCGCTAGACGTGCTTTGTGACTACCCAATTTTTTTTATTTTTTTTACATACAAATGAGTCATCACAGTGGCACGACTACATGTTGCTAAGCCAACATACGGTACACATTCCATAACATGTGCCTGATAATCAGAGTTACATCTACACAACGGATAACACATAATAACATTATCAATATAGCGGAAGGTATATCTATAAACAACAGTTAATCACAACAGAAGAGTCATTAATAAGTCTATCTGTTTAAGACTTCTACATACCTATTAAATACATACTAAAAGACTGGCTCATAAATACAAGTGTCACAGGCGACATGAGCGCCATAAACAAAGTCTACCAAGAGGCGGACAACCCATGGTCCAACCATTATAACTGTCGCGTCGGGCTTCAGTCATAACATCCCAAGTACTATGCTACGATGTCATTCATTAGATCCATTGAACCTACAGTCAAAGCATCAGAGTTTGTACAGTTGTGGGGTTAACCACATCCGTAGAGGTGAAAGTATGAGTTCACCACCTCAGTAGTATAAGACTCACTAAGTATACAATATACACAAACATAATTGCATGCAGGGTTCAACAGCGTTACTCACATATCCTTAAGTTCGCACAACAACACATTATCGAGTACAAGTCACGTTGTTCATCACACACTTATATATTATCACGATTTCTACTAACAATATTCCAAGCATACCATAAACAATATTCCACACATCTCACGAGTGCTAGCACTTCAATGCTAGGCTTACCGTCAACACCACCCGTAAAGCTATGACCCACAGGGCATACATCTCACGTGTGCTAGCACTTTAATGCTAGGCTTACCACACATTTCACGTGTGCAAGGACTTCAATGCTAGGCTTACCATCAACACTGCCCATAAAGCTACGACCCGCAGGGCACACATCTCACGTGTGCTAGCACTTCAATGCTAGGCTTACCGTCAGCACTGCCCGTAAAGCTACGACCCGCAGGGCACACATCTCACATGTGCTAGCACTTCAATGCTAGGCTTACCGTCAACACCGCCCGTAAATCTACGACCGGCAGGGCACACATCTCACGTGTGCTAGCACTTCAATGCTAGACTTACCACACATCTCAGCCAAGAGTTGCTATCCTCTGGCCTACCACTCATCTCAGCCAATAGCTACTACCCTATGGCCTACCACTGTGCCAGATACTACATCACTGGACTTACCATCTATCAACTACAGGGTTATCATAATGCCAAAGCATCCACACTATATATATATATATCATCACATGTGTATTCCCAAGCATCTTTCTTTCAACACATACCACAATTCCACTACATAATTCCCACATATCAATTTCAATCATCTCAACATAATTCTTAATTCAACACTTCACAACTCAATCATCAATACATATCTTCATCAAAATTCCATATACAATCAAGATTCATCAACATCCATTTATCCATACAATTCACAATCCAATATATCACAACTCAATCTCAAATAATTTTTATCAACAATTCCATAATCATATACAACCAAGATTCATCAACATCCATTTGTCCATACAATTCACAATCCAATATATCACAACTCAATCTCAAATAATTTTTATCAACAATTCCATAATCATATACAACCAAGATTCATCAACATCCATTTATCCATACAATTCACAATCCAATATATATCACAATTCAATCTCAAATAGTTTTTATCAACAATTCCATAATCATATACAACCAAGATTCATCAACATCCATTTATCCATACAATTCACAATCCAATATATATCACAACTCAATCTCAAATAATTTTTATCAACAATTCCATAATCATATACAACCAAGATTCATCAATATCCATTTATCCATACAATTCACAATCCAATATATCACAACTCAATCACAAATAATTTTATCAACAAATTCCATAATCATAAACAACCAAGTATCAAAAATGTAAATCTACGTTCCTAGGGTCCCTCAGTGAGTAGAATACTCACATTGGTTGCATTGGACTCATGACTTGAATATCCCACACGTTCTAGTTACATTGAACTCACCGTTGGAGAACAATTGAAGTCTCCACCTTACGTGCCTACAAACATATAAGATATTAGACTAAGCTATTGAACTCTATACTCTATGACATATAAACTACCCGCGTGCTCACACGTCGCATTCCTCGCTTCTAAAGCTAGCTAGGTTTCTTTAAGCTATAATTAAGTAAATCCTCGATTCTAGGTTCTTATTATATCTTAATTATTAATTAGAGATGCATTTACTATTTTATTTGCCTACTATTATTGTTAATCTTTTTTATAGCTCGTTCCTTATTTGCTAAGTTAACAATGCGTATTTGACTCATGTACATGTATATATATATATATACATGCAATGCTTAACAAGCTTAAACCTAATTCAATGGTACACTTAAATACTTTACCCTTATTAGTCTCTAACCATTCAAGTAGTTTAGGTTATAGAACCTAATTGGATTAAACTATAAATCCCTTGACATCTTTATTTTCAACTCTCCTATTCAACTCTTTATTCTTTTATGATATAAATACTTAAGTGATTAGACTATAAGGCTTTAATCCTTATTCAACATATTACTTTATTAACTCTTATTGTAATTTTGTGAATCAATTTATTTCACTTAGTGCACTTCAGTTTCATTTATTCCTTTCACTTCACTATTTGTCTCATTTTCTTCTTTTAGACTCCTCTTATAATTGAACCCAATCAGAAACAGCCACCAAAGTATACCCATCAAAGCCCCAACTCATAGCCATAAACTCATGATTCCCTTTTATACATGTTTAAAAGTTGAGCTCATAAAGTTTTAAGGTTCCATTCAACATTTTATTATTTACAATTACTAACCCATAAAATTATAGGATTTACTTTATTATCCATTAATTAACTAAACCTATACATAGAAATATTCTTAGGTTTACAATTAAAATTTCCAATTTATACAAATTACTAACTTTAGGACCTCACCCCATAAATACCTTTTTTTATTTTCTTTTTTTATTTTTTATTTTTATGAAATCCATACATAACATAGGATTAATTAACACCCTAAATGCAATTAATCGACTAATTAATAATCTAGGATTTAAACACTAAAAAGCCCCAATTTTAACTCAACTCATCAAATTTAGGGCTTATGCCTACACTTCAACAGTTATCAAAATTGGAGTTTCAAATCCTTTAATCCAACCACCCATGACTTAAATAGTGAATAGGAATTCACTATACACAAAAACCTTAAGCTAATTTTAATAATTTAGTCTAATACCCAAAATTGACCTAGTTTAGACAAAAATTAGGGATTACGAAATTACCTCAAAATAATCAGTAGATTGGAGGTCCTAACACCCAAAAATTGTTACCCAAAGCTCAAAAACGATGAAGGACTTGATTTGAAGCAAAGCCCAAGCCAAACCTATAGCACATGTAAAATAGAAAGAAGTTGAGAGAGTGAAAAATCACTCCAAGCCACTGCCGTGTATAGCCCTCCATGGGTAACGTGTTGAGCTCAAAAACTCTTCCCAAGACAAATCGATGTGAAGAGGAGAGAAGAGAGAAAAATGAAAAGGATGAAGGACTTACTGTTTTTGCTCTTAAAAGACCACTTTGTGCAATGGTTCCAACAAGAAATCAAAGCCCTCTCATGCTATGGCTCCCAAGATTCAAGGGTTGATGAGAGAAGGGAGAAGAGCAAGAGAGAAGTGAGAAAATGGTGGAGATTTTCGTGGTTGAGAGGGGGAAGTGTGCTGCAGTGTGTGTGTGTGTGTGTGTGTTTGGTGAGCAAAACAAAATAAAAGATGAAGATGAGGAGTGTGTGGTCGTGAGATAAGGAGGGGAATAAGAGGGTTTGTGCAGAATTTCCGAAAATGCCCCCAACTTAAGTGAAAACATGGGTATTTGTGGGCTTTAGTGGAAATTCATGATTTGAGCCT
The DNA here is from genome assembly GCA_028654335.1 of Alnus rubra. Lineage (NCBI taxonomy): Eukaryota > Viridiplantae > Streptophyta > Magnoliopsida > Fagales > Betulaceae > Alnus > Alnus rubra. Next base: position 22,144 of record JAJPGS010000635.1, read on the forward strand.
AAAAGACATCATCCTTTTTCTCTTTTCTTGGGCTATCATTTACAAGCCCATAGGATAAAAATAAACACTTTGTTTATTTTACCACACTAATTAGACTTATTTTTATTTAATCCTCGAAACCCATTAATAATATTTTATTATTCCAACTTCCATTATTTTATCTTAAACTCATTTTATTTACATAATATAAATATTATGACCTAGAATATAATTATTAGTCTCATCTATTTAATAAATATAATTTATTAAATGATAAACTCCTTATATATTTTCTTGGTCTTTACATGCTTTGTCTTTCATCCCTATGAAATGCCTGCATAATTTTCTCAAGACAACAAGAGAAACTATATAGGGATAGACAAAATGGTTCCATAACAAATATGCAAAGCATGCACAGGATATGACAATATAAAAGATGCAATGCAAGTGTACCTGGCATGCGCTAGGATTTAACAACCACAATCCTAGGCATATGTGACCTCATCTACTAGGTGGGTCCGCTCCCCCTTGGGAAGTGAGTGTGTCTATCCTGTCCTCCATCCTTTGGCTGTAGTTCCATATATCTGATCAAGATCCGCATAAAGCTTCTAGCAATGGGTAATTCTTCATAGGATGGATCCTTTTTAGGCATCTGCGGCTTTTCCTCATGATGCTGAGATTTGTTCTTCTTTGGCGACCAGGCCTGTTTAACAGGAACAAACCTCTGCTGTTGTTGCTGATGCCTTGGAGCAGGATATCTTGTATGAGGTCTAGACTTTCTAGGTGGGTCCTTCTGAGGCTGTGGACCCTTGGGTCTGGCATGACTATTAACTCCACATTGGTGACATATGGGAGTTTTGTGCACTAGTGGAGCATACCTTGATAGTTTCCTCCGAGCTTGATGCTTCCTAGGAGGTCTGGTGCTCGCCTTTGGCAACTCCTTCTTCACTTTAGACCTCTGAACAAGTACGTGTGGGCAACCCACTCAAAAGTTTGTCCCTATTTGCCATCACTTGGGTCGGATGTGACCGCTCAACCCACAGTGATGGCAAATAGGGACAAACTTTTGAGTGGGTTGTCTCCTATGTGGAGGAACATATTTTGTCTTGGAATGTTCTTTAACAGCTTTTCCTTTCTTAGGAGCATTCTTCTTATTCCAAGTTCTTGAAAATTTTAACTAACCACAATTTGGTCTAATATGTCCCACCATCCAACAATTATGACATGTAGGTAGGCTTATCTCTGTAGTATTATCATTCTCACATGAAACCATAATAGCCTTACCTTTGTATTCAGAGGCTCTGGATCTGAGGGCTTCACAAACACAGTTCTGGAAGTAGAAGCAATGTTGGAGGAATCAGTAGTTACATACCAAAGACCAGTTTTGTCAGATGAGCACTTATGACCTATCAGCATCTGAGCTATCTTGTTGTCTGAGAACTTCTCTAACTGTAACTGTGCATCCATCAATTTATCTTCCAATTTTGTGATCTTCTGAAGTAAGGTGTCTCTTTCTGTCTTCATAGTGTTCATCTTTATCACCTTCTTCTGATTGGTCTTTCTCGGCTTCATGAGTTCCATGCACAAGACACAATATTCCTCTTTTAGTTTTTCATCACTGTGCTTAGAGTAGTGAAGATCGTCCTAGTCTTCATGTGGAGTCACACAGGCTAGAAAATTCTCAGGAGATTCTTCTTCTTTTTTAGACTCATCACTGAGAGTTGCAATGTTGGCCTTCCTCTTAGCCTGCTTAAGATTTGTACATTTGGCTCTCATGTGCCCAAAGTCGTAGCACTCACAACATCTTTGACCTCTAGGATCTTCTTCTGGCTCGGCTTCACTGGGAGTTTCCCTCAGTCCTTCAATGAATTTATCAATCTTCATCAATTTATTGATCTTGTTGGCAATCACGGCTAACTCTTCTTCATTGTCTAAGTCTTCATCTGATGAGACTTTACTTTTAGTTGCTTTGAAGGCCATCCCCTTTGCTTTCTTGACTGGGGGTAGGGAATACTCATAAGTTTGAAGAGATCCCACCAACTCTTCAATCTTCATAGAATCTAAGTCCTTGCTTTCTTCAATGGAAGTTACTTTAATCCTGAAATGCTCTGGCAAAGACCTTAGAATCTTTTTGATGAGTTTTGCATCAGAGACCTTCTCAAGTCATTGATCCTGGTGTAAAACTCACCGAATGTCTCATTCTCTAACATCTTAATTTCTTCAAATCTAGAAATCAACATCTAGAGCTTGGCAGATTTAACAAATTTGTTGCCCTCATATGTTGTTTCTAAGATTTGCCATCCTTCTTTAGCGGATTCACAATTTCAAATTCTTGCAAATTCAGATGGGGAAAGCGCTTAACATAGAGCATGGAGGGCTTTATCATTGGAAAGTCGTGCACTATTTTGAGCAACAGATAGTTCGGCAGTTGTAGCCTCTGGCTTAATCGAACTAGTTTCTACAATTTGCCAAACATCAATAGATTTTAAAAAGAAGCACATACGAGCTTTCCAATACCTATAATTCGTGCCATCAAAGGCAGGAATGCAATGAAAAGATTGAGACATTATAAAAAAAATTGAAGTAAAAAAGATCACACTTAAGAAATAAATCTTAAACATAGTGTACCAAGCTTTGATACCAATTGAAAATAAAATATTGACTTCTAAATTACCAAGTGTGTGTTCGTGTGCAACAAAATATCTTAAATGCGGAATATAAAAAGAGACAAGATATTTGTTGATGAAGTGGAAACTTTGTGAAGAGAAAAACCACTCCGGGGCAGCCAAACCCAAGAAATTCACTATCCAAAGACAAAGCAAGTTACAAAGCACTCGTACTCACAAAACCTATTGTAGTAGTAATATCTTTAACTATAACATGAAGCCCATCGTGAACGCTTCCCAACCAAGTCTCCTACTTGAAGGGGTTTTTGATGAATTCCTTTACCTTAGGGCCGACTCTTAAGATAGACTTCACACGAACAGTGGTAGCACACACCGGCAATAGCTAGAGAGCTAGTGGATCTTCAATTCTCCCTAAACACCCTCTCTATATTGAATTCTTACAAATAACAAGCCTAGAGCCCTCTTTATATAGGCTTCTGAAAACCTAATTCTAGACAAATTCAGACTCTGGCTGTGGAGCGTCCGGACGGAAGATAGCCTCATCCGGACGATCTTCTGCGATCGCCTTTTGAGAATAGTGCAAAACTTCCCATAACAGGTCCACGTCCCGGACGGTCTTCCCTGTAACTCCTTTCTGCGCTTGTATAGGAAACCCAAATATTCTAGAATACTGGATAGCGTCCGGACAAGTTGCCACATCGTCTGGACGTCTTGTAGAAACTTCCCAAATAAGTGTCGACTGAAATCCAACTCCGAGTAGAAATTGGAGAAGCTTGACCTAGCATCCGGATGGTGTTGCCTTGACATCCGGACGTCTTCGACGCTGAAGCTTCTAGACATTGCAGGGCGTTCGGACGCCTTCAAAGGCCCGTCTGGACGGTTGCACAAAAACTGGCTAGCTAACTTGGAATTAACATGGAATCTTCATGAACATCTTCTAGAAACTTTGTGACAAGGTACAAGGTTTGAAATAAACACTGTCCATAAAACTTGAAGATTCTGAAGAAGACAGATAATCTTGTTTAAAAAGGAACCATACGTAAAGTGTTTTTGTCATCCAGAATGTAGCCAACATAAAATACTAACACCATGGACAAGCTAGCAGAAATGTATGTACGAGAGATAATAAGGCTACATGGAGTGCTGTTTCTATTATGTCTGATCGTAACTCACGGTTCACATCGAAGTTTTGGGGGAGATTGCAGGATGCAACGGGAACAAAGTTGAATTTTAACACGACATACGATCTTTAAATCGACGGCCAATTCGAGAGAACCATTCAAACGCTTGAGGATATGGTTAGGTTGTGCGTGTTGGATTTCAAGGGAAACTGGATACGATACTTGCCTTTAGTTGAGTTTTCTTACAATAATAGCTTTCAAGCAACTATTGGCATGGCACCGTATGAAGGTTTGTATAGGCGTAAGTGTAGATTGCCATTGTATTGGGATGAAGTTGATAAAAGACAACTGTTAGGCCCAAAAAATGGTGCAAGACAAGAAAGAGAAGGTTGTACTCATCCGGAAGCGGATGCTCAATGCCCAAAGTCGACAGAAAAGTTATGCGGATAAGCATCGTCACAAGCATGAGTTCGAAGTTGGTGACCTTGTGTATCTCAAGGTATCGCCAATGCGGGGCGTAATGTGTTTTGGCAATAAGGGCAAGCTCAGTCCAAGGTATGTTGGACTATTCCAAGTTGTGAAGCATGTGAGCCTTCTGGCATATAAAGTTGAATTGCCTTATAGCTTGGCGGGCATTCACGACGTCTTCTATGTCTTTCAGTTGCGGAAGTGTGTTCATGATCCCTCACATGTTATAGGTTACGAACCTCTTGATATTCAAGCAAACTTGACGTATGAAGAGCTTCAGTGCAAGTGTTGGATCGCAAGGAACAACAATTGCAGAGCAAAACCATACTACTAGTGAAGATCCTATGGCGGAATCACGGCGTAGAAGAAGCCTCATGGGAGTTTGAGTAAGGCATGCACGGTCGATATCCCCATTTGTTCGAGTAAACCCAGGTATGATCACTTTATCATATCATTTGCGTGTTTTCAATTAGATAAAATGCATGTTTGTAAGTTTGTTTAACTACGTAGAATTTGAATTTCTAGGATGACATTCTTATAAGGAGGGAGGGATGTAATGTCTAAGAAATTAATTAGGTATTAAAGAAATGAATTAGACAAATCAAGAGAGAAATTAGAAAAAAATATGGGAAAAACACTTAGAAAACGTTTAGTGGTGACTTCCTAAGTTGTTCGTCTGGATGAACTAAAATGTGTGTCTGGAGGGACTTGGCAGAAACTCTTTGTCCACTGTCATGTTCGGATGGGACTTCCAATAAGTCCCGGTTTCTACGCGTCCAGACAAACTATTTTCGTGTCTGAACGGGCCTTGTAGAAATTTCATATATGGAATTTCACATACGCATGTCCGGACGGGCCATTTAAGTGTCCGGACAGGCTTGTATTGAAATTGTTGGACGACGATTTCTGTCTCATTTCTCTCATTTTCTTCCTCTTTTACACGATTTCTCTCTTCTCTCTCCTAGGGTTTTGTGACAAAGCCCAAGATCCTACTATATTGAAGCTTTCAAACCATAATCTGACGTCTGAAACGTGATCATCGAGGAAGAATCTACGTTTTCACCGATTGGTTCAAGGTAAATCAGAAAATTCAAGTTCCTCTAGATTTTGTGTAGATTTTCAAAGGGTTGAGTTTAATCCGTCAATTTTCTTTATGTATTTTGTGTTTTGGAGTGTTCTTGATCATCTCTAAGCATTGGGTTTTATTTTTTGTGAGAAATCAAGGTAAAATCTCTAAACATTAGTTTTTGTTGAAGTGTTCTAAATTGGTAAATTTTGTGTCTAACCCTAAGATTATCTTATGGGTTGGTAATGTTAGTTGATGGGTAGTCAAATGGAACCCAAGAAATTCTATGAGTTTTCCATGGGTCTAGTTCTCAATCGATTCAATAACTAAACGGAATTTTAGAATTAGAAATGTTGTGTTAATATTAATGTGTCATGCAATGTGATAATGCAATGATACATTACAAGGCTTTCGTTAGAAATCCATCTTTAAGCCAAATACCGAGCAACCAAGGTGATTGATGTAGTCTTTTTAAACACAATATATATCAATAATAAATTACCACTTGCAATAGGACGAATCTTTGTAGGATAGGGACTATGTGAAGGTGTCGAATCTCAAGGACTGTGAGTTGTTAAGTTATTGAAATTAACTCTAACCTAATTCAAAAAAGATATTTGGTTTTAGTTTTTTAATTGAAACTAAATAAAAACATAAAAGTAAGAATAAGATAGTATGAAGAAGATATAGGGAATTGATTTCATTACTAACCTCATAATAATGGTAAATTACATTTAACATGGGAATTTCACTTATATAAATGATATGATGAATGTGTGTTTGTCAAGCACCCAACGAAGTCGTTAAGAAATTTCTTTTATTAAGAAATAAGAATAGCCCATCTTCAGTTGGCACAGATCATCCACCAAACCATTAAGATGCGGTACAATTCGTCTTCCCTAGGTATGAACTATCAAATTTCTTAATTAGCATACACGTAATCAAGGGTTAAGCATAACTAATCTTTTGACAATGCATGAATTGTTCTACCTAAATAAAACTAACTAGGGTGTAGAGCAATTCATCATTCCTAGGCATGGCCGATCAAACCCTCTTCATTTTGTGTCCTTTAATACCGTTCTAAAACCATCGTTCATGTTAGTTTTTGGTTGGCTACATTCTGTTGGACAAAAACACTTCTATGTAATGATACTTTTTAAACAAGGATTCAGTTATTCAGAGTTCTTCTAGAAGATTCTGCACAGTCTACAAGTCAGAGAAATCGGATCCCTTGCAGCCATCCGGACGACGTGATTTTTCGTCTAGACGCTTAACTGTCCAAGCATTATCCGTCCGGACGACGAGAACTTTCTGTCCAGACCTTCGCTTGTGTCGAGATGCTTCGAACTGTTCCAGCTTGCATCCGTCTGGACGTTTTAGCAGCACGTCCGGACGCCACTTAGTGTTCAAACAACTATGGGATTTCATTTCAAAACACAGATATGGGAAGACAATTGCAACCGTTTTGAGACAATGTGGATTCCCATCCGGACACTCTCATCCATAAGGAAAGTCGTGCATTCAAAATCAAGACGTCCGGATGCTATTCTTCATGGTCTGGACGCTCGAGCTTCATATATGGAAATTACGTTCATTAGATCAACCGTCCGAACGACAGATCCTATGGTCTGGACGCGCGAAGCCTTGATATGGAAATTGCATCCAGCTAAAGTGCGACCATCCGGACGACAGGGCAACACCGTCCTGATGCGACTCAATTCAGAAAAGAATTTCTGCAAAATTTGGAAAGTTGATTGCACAGTTGCCTGTCCGGACGCCTTGTTGGGCAAATATCTACCTGAATAAATAGATAAATATTTGTACGTTTTACTCGCAAGTGCACAAGATCAAAACGATAGTATAGTAGGCAAATACGAGATCATTCCACGAGGATTGGTAAATTATGCTTAAAAAGAATTCCTTAATAATTGAGACGAGTGAAAAGCAATAAAAATATTAATCAGATCAAATAAGAGAAGAGATAAAAATATTGAAGAAATATAATATGAAATAAGGTAGGGCTTCGATATCCACCGCTAATCATACTCAATTAAGATTCACAATGCCAATGCTACCATCATAACTTGATACTTAATGCTTACCAGCCACAAGAGAATGGTATCTTCTCCTAAAGCTATTGATTTCCCTGAGCAACGAGTTAGGCATGGTATCTACTCTAACTCTTTTCTTCATTGAAGGATTTAGCATGGTATCTACTAAGTTGTTCTTCAAGAAAGCATAAATTTATGGAAATCGGTAAACACACTCAGATTGAAACATGATGTCTATTCCAGTTGTCTTTATGTTGATTAATCCAAGAACCTGTGATGGGGTTCTTTTGTTACTTTATTATGTCCAGGACTCGGTCATCCAAATTGACATAAATAACAAATCCATACCACATGCATATGATGATCAAGCATAAACATGAGAGGAATTCAAGAAAATAGGAAATAATCAAGTTAAGCATCAATATATGAATTGTAGCAAAGGCACCAATTGAAAACCTTAACGAGACATAATTAGGGCTTCAATCGAGCCCTAACTAAAGTATTAGTTACAACTAATATAAATTAAAATTTTATACATACAGAAAATAAATAAAGAAAGAAAATAAAAACTTGGAAGAACCTCCTTCTTGATGTAGCCTTTAATTCTTCCTCAAAGCTTGTGTGTCTTTCTTCAAAGGCTAGAGGCCTATTTATAGGGATTAGAAAAGCTTTAGAAGCTCTAGAATTCCTATTACAATTCTAAGTAGGTTTTCTAGTCCAAAAAGAATAATTACAAGTCTTCTCCTTTTCTGAAATTTCCATCCAAGTAGGAAAAGGATTCGAAAATCCGTACAGATTTGCGGTCTTTTATTGCGGGGCCATTTTGGCATGGTAAACGTCCGAATTAGGAAAAACCTAATTCTGATATATTTGTTTCATTTCTTATTATCTTTCCAACGCCACCAATTTTGTTGCAATCTGATACTTGAGCCGAAAGTTATGATTACATTACTGAGACGTGCTCATTCTGGATTCTTTCCAAAAATAACGAATTTTTGCCAACTTCTCTTTCCTTAAATTCAAAATTGATTTAGAATTGAATCCATCCAAAAGTGAGTTTGATGACTTCATTATAATCTTTGAATTTGATCGGTTTTTCTTCTAAAACCTGTAAAATACAAGAAAACACAAAAACAACACAAAACATCAAATTATAACAAAACTAAGAGCTTAACATATGTAAATTAAGGGGCTTGAATGTGTAACATTCAGCACTTATCACACCACCAAACTTGCATATTGCTAGTCTCTTAGCAATGCAAAATTGAAAATAAAATGAAAACTAAAACAATAACTACTCTACCTCCTCTGTCGCGGGAAACACAATTGCATTTAGCGTATGTAATAAGCCTTTTAAACCCCTAGGACTCCCTAGTGGACGAGTGAAGTCTCATGAGGGTTTGTCAGGAATGATACTCACAAACATTATGCAAAAATTTATGTTTATTTCAAAGAGTTAAGTGTCACCAAAATTATGATTCTCATTCATTAGCAAGCTTAGAAAGATAAACTCCATCTTCAATATAAAATAGAATTCCAAAGTCTAACCACTTATAAACGACAAGCTGAGGCATCACAAGTTCAATTCAGTGTAAGGTGAACTAACACATAATCATGAGGCTTCAAATTAATTCCAATGTGCAATGACTCAATATCTCAAAATTCACTGGAATCTCCATCAAATTGAATGACCAAGGCATCATAGCAAGAGCTTTATTTTCTTTTATTTTTTTTTTCTTTTATTTTTTTTTTTTGGTCAGGCGGTGCAATGCTTAGTTCTCTTAAGCTTTCTAATTGACCCATGTAACGAGTGTTAGGCTAATGCTCCCAAACCAAATGGTTTTAAGGCACTAAGTGTTGAAACACCCCTAAGAGCTTACTAACTCGAGTCAAAAAGGCTACAGAACTAAACTAGTCATGACTTTAACCAATTTGAATTTCTCACTTTTTGACGTGAACATTCACTGCTTAATGAGGCAAGAAGTCCAGTTACTCGGTGAAAGCTTCAAAAATGGTTTATTTATTTATTTATTAAATATATGCCAAGGTATCCATCCAACAAGTCACCCAGCTTCACTTAAGACATTGAAAAATACACAATCAAGTTCATATATCATACCTCACAAATTATATGCTAATGTGCTTGTGATAGTTTAGATTGAAACAAGTGAATCCTTAGATGCCAAAAGTAAGTAGTAGGACTTTAGAATCAATTTCAAATGATCATGTGTTCAACATTCTAAGCTCACCAATGAAATTTAAATCACAATTTTTAGATCAACCAAAGTCTTAAAAATAACATGCAATTTCAATTTTTTTTTTTTTTTTTAACAAAAAGTGTGTGTGTCCCATACCCCCAAACTTAAATTACACATTGTCCTCAATGTGTAGATAGAATGAAAAGATCATACCCGGGAGATGAGAAAATTGGTTGGACTAGGTATGGCTCGTAGCACACCCCCAAACTTGAATGCAGACACACTTTTCCTGAAAAACAAAACTAGAAAGACAAAACCAAGGAAAGGAAAACTGAAAAAATAAAAAATAAAATAAAATAAAATAAAAATAGAAACTAAAATTAACCACAATAAAACTAAAATTAACCAGAATAAAATGAACAATAATTAAAAACAAAACCAGAATTCTTTAAAGGATATGGATTTGTAGTGCATGCAGTGGCCTCAGTACCACTAATCTGGGCAGATGCGCTTGAGCTCCTAGACTGCTCGAGCGCTTTTGGTAGTAGCTTTTGAGTTTAAACTTGAAACACCAATCTTTTCTTCTCTTGGACCATAGAGAATGAATTCTACCTACAAAAAGGTAGTTCCTAATTTTCACAGATCGGGGTAAATCAATATGAGAATTCTCAAACAGTTTCTCATCCGGAAGGGAATCATGAACTGAAATACTATGAGGAGAATACTTAGAGAGTTTTTCTATTTTGATGACCTCAGTTTGCTCGTCTAATGGTCCTAACAGACTACTCTCATGGGATCTTGGTAATTCGGGAATAGGAGTTAATGTTGAAGAAGCCTCAGTGCTCACTTTCTTGCCTTTTTTCCATTGTAGATCATGTGTGACCTCAATTTGCTCTTCCTTCCCCTCTTCCTTATGATTTTCAACCACTTCTTCACTCCTCAATGTTGTGATAGCTTGCTCATGATAGGAAGAACTCCAATCCTCCACGTAATATCCACTAGGATTAGCCACCAACTGACTTTGAAGCTCTTCTTCTCTTTCTCTTTTGAGGTGGTTGATGATTTGTTCACAGTCAGCTTCTATTGTGAATTCGCCCCTTTTTCTCTCACTTAACTCTTTGGCCAACTGCCCCACTTGTGTTTCCAATCTTTGGATAGCTTGACTGGTCTGAGTATTGCTCTGTTGTTGTATAGTCATATATTGGAGTAGAGCACTTTCGAGGTCATTCTTCTTTGGCTTTGGATTTGGTTGGACCGCTTGTGGTGGAGCTTGATAGTTATATCCTTGCTGGAAATTTCTTTGCTGCCTTTGTGGATTCTGCACATTCTGATTATTACTCCATGAAAAATTGGGGTGGTTTCGCCACCCTGCATTGTATGTGTTGGAGTATGGATTGTTCTTTGGAGGATAATTATTTTGGCTCACATAATTTGCTTGCTCCTGATCTGTAAATGAAAGCATGGGGCAAGTCTCAGTGGTGTGGTCAGAATGAGAACATATGACACATACCTCAACTTGAGCAATCTGTTGAATGAGAGAGATATTATGAGTGGTCATGACTTTCACTAGCATATCCAGTTTCCTCTCCAAGGTAGCCATCTGAGTTTGAACTCCATTATTGCCATTCACTTCATAGACGCCTTTTCTTTTGAGTCCTTGCCTCCCACGGGATGAGAATTGTTGGGAGTTTTCGCTTAAAGTCTCAAAAAGTTCTATGGCCTCCTCGCTATTCTTCTCCATTAACATGCCTCCACAAGCTGAATCTACAAGACTTTTGTTAGAATAATTTAAACCTTCATAAAAAGCTTGTACCTGATCGTCTTGAGATAGATTATGATGTGGACATTTTAGAAGTAGCTCCTTGAAGTGTTCCCATGCCTCAAAGAATAGGTCTCCATCTTTTTGTTGGAAGGTTTGAATCTCCCTCCTCAATTGCCTAGTCCGTTGGGCTGGAAAGAATCTTTTCAAGAACTTTGTGGTCAACTCCTCCCAATTGTGAATAGACCCTGCAGCCAAAGAATTCAACCATAACTTAGCATTATCTTTCAAGGAAAAAGGGAAGAGAATTAACCTGATTCCTTCCGCATTTAAGCCATGGATGTTTTGAGTTTTGCAAAGATCAAAGAAGTCCCGAATGTGTAGATATGGATTCTCTGTAGGTGTGCCTCTATAGTGTGGAACCATATTGAGCAACGGAGACAAATCAAAATTGCTTTGCACATTTGGTTGAAAAGCAATGCAAGAGGGTTGATTTGGATTTTGTGGTATGAAGGAACTCTTCATTGGCTTCCGCTCGGGTGGATTCTCTAAACGTACTTCTGCCATGTCGTCCTCAACTTTGAATACGTTTTTTTTTTTTTACATGAACATAAGCATAACAAAAGGAAAAAAAAAATAAATAATAAAAACTAAAGGAAAAAAGCCTTCTTTTTATTATTATTATTATTTTTTATTTTTAGATTATCAAAAACAGAAATAACTAAAATAAAAGGAAAAACTTTAAAAACAAAATTTAACACAATCCCCGGCAACGGCGCCAAAAACTTGTTGTGCAAATATCTACCTGAATAAATAGATAAATATTTGTACGTTTTACTCGCAAGTGCACAAGATCAAAACGATAGTATAGTAGGCAAATACGAGATCATTCCACGAGGATTGGTAAATTATGCTTAAAAAGAATTCCTTAATAATTGAGACGAGTGAAAAGCAATAAAAATTTTAATCAGATCAAATAAGAGAAGAGATAAAAATATTGAAGAAATATAATATGAAATAAGGCAGGGCTTCAATATCCACCGCTAATCATACTCAATTAAGATTCACAATGCCAATGCTACCATCATAACTTGATACTTAATGCTTACCAGCCAAAAGGGAATGATATCTTCTCCTAAAGCTATTGATTTCCCTAAGCAACGAGTTAGGCATGGTATCTACTCTAACTCTTTTCTTCATTGAAGGATTTAGCATGGTATCTACTAAGTTGTTCTTCAAGAAAGCATAAATTTATGGAAATCGGTAAACACACTCAGATTGAAACATGATGTCTATTCCAGTTGTCTTTATGTTGATTAATCCAAGAACCTGTGATGGGGTTCTTTTGTTACTTTATTATGCCCAGGACTCGGTTATCCAAATTGACATAAATAACAAATCCATACCACATGCATATGATGATCAAGCATAAACATGAGAGGAATTCAAGAAAATAGGAAATAATCAAGTTAAGCATCAATATATGAATTGTAGCAAAGACGCCAATTGAAAACCTTAACGAGACATAATTAGGGCTTCAATCGAGCCCTAACTAAAGTATTAGTTACAACTAATATAAACTAAAATTATATACATACAGAAAATAAATAAATAAACAAAAGAAAAACTAGGAAGAACCTCCTTCTTGATGTAGCCTTTAATTCTTCCTCAAAGCTTGTGTGTCTTTCTTCAAAGGCTAGAGGCCTATTTATAGGGATTAGAGAAGCTCTAGAATTCCTATTACAATTCTAAGTAGGTTTTCTAGTCCAAAAAGAATAATTACAAGTCTTCTCCTTTTCTGAAATTTCCATCCAAGTAGGAAAAGGATTCTAAAATCCGTACAGATTTGCGGTCTTTTATTGCGGGGCCATTTTTGCATGGTAAACGTCCGAATTAGGAAAAACCTATTTCTGACATATTTGTTTCATTTCTTATTAGCTTTCCAACACCACCAATTGTGTTGAAATCGGATACTTGAGCCGAAAGTTATGATTACATTACTGAGACGTGCTCATTCTGGATTCTTTCCAAAAATAACGAATTTTTGCCAACTTCTCTTTCCTTAAATTCAAAATTGATTTGGAATTGAATCCATCCAAAAGTGAGTTTGATGAATTCATTATAATCTTGGAATTTGATCGGTTTTTCTTCTAAAACCTGTAAAATACAAGAAAACACAAAAACAACACAAAACATCAAATTATAACAAAACTAAGAGCTTAACATATTTAAATTAAGGGGCTTGAATGTGTAACTTTCAGCACTTATCACGCCTTATGTCTACCATTTGGACGGCGCCTAGGTATTTCAAGCCAGGCACTCATTTGAACCTGCAGCCTATAAATAGAGGCCCCTAGGCTTGAGAATTGCAAGAATTTGGTATTGAATTCCGCAGTGCTTAGAGAGTTATATTTTTGAATTGTTGTGCTGAGTTAGTCTCTCTCAAGCCGTTGCCAAGTACTGTTGCTGTGTTAAACTGAAGTCTATCTTTGGGGTTGGCCCTAAGGTAAAGGATTCCATTGAAGACCCCTTCAAGTAGGAGACTTGGTTGGGAGGCGTTCCTGTTGGGTTCCACGTCAGAGTTCAGAGTACGACCACTGCATAAAGTTATGTGAGTGCTACTGCTGTGTAACTAGTCTTGTCTTTTAAATAGTGGATATCCTGGGTTTGGATACCCCGGAGTGGTTTTTCTCTTAACTGAGTTTCCACTTCGTCAACAAAATATCTGTCTCTTTTAATTCTGCATTTTGATATTTTGTTGCACACTTTTGCACACACTTGTTAGAATTAGAAGTCTATTTAACTTTCATTTGGTATCAGAGCTTGGTACACTCTGTTTAGATTCAATTCTTGAGTGTTATCTTTCCTTTTGACTTCTAGTTTTATTTCAATGTCTCAAAATCTTAATACTGTTCTTGGCTTTGATGGAACGAACTATGGCTATTGGAAAGCTTGTATGAGGTTCTTTTTAAAATCTATTGATTGTTGAAATTGAAACTGGTTGGACCAAACCAGCGGATGCAACTCTCAAACTAGTCACTGAGAAAACCGCACGACTTTCTAATGATAAAGCCCTCCATGCTCTTTGTCAAACGCTTTCACCATCTAAATTCGCAAGAATCTCAAACAGTGAATCCGCTAAAGAAGCGTGGCAAATCTTAGAAACAACATATGAAGGCACCAAACTCGTTAAATTTGCCAAACTTCAAATGTTGATTTCTAGATTTGAAGAAAAAGATGTTGGAAGATGAGACATTCAGAGAGTTTTACTCCAAAATGAGCGACCTAAGAAACTCAATGGTGAGTCTTGGGAAAATTGTCTCGGATGTAAAACTCATCCATAATATTCTAAAATCTTTGCCTGAGCGTTTCAGAATCAAGGTGACTACAATTGAAGAGAGCAAAGACTTGGAAGAGATGAAGATTAAAGAGTTGGTGGGTTCTCTTCAAACTTATGAGCTGTCCATGCCCCCGATCAAAAAGTTGAAGACCATTACCTTGAAAGCTTCCAAGAAGAAGGTCGAAGTCTCATCTGGAGATGACTCTGAGGATGAAGAAAAAGTTGTGGCCATGCTGGCAAAAAATTTCGGAAGACTAATGAGAAATGAGCGGTTCAGGAGGAAGTTTTCCGAAAAGATAAAGAAGGCCCCTAGAGAATCTGAATCTGAGGAAGCTGAGAAGAAAGATCCCAGAGGCCCAAGATGTTTTGAATGCTCAAGGTTTGGACATATCCGGGATGACTGTGGGAACCTCAAGCAAGGAAAGGGGAAAGCATATAACTCGACTCTCAGTGATGAGTTCGAAGAAGAAGAAGCTCCTGAGAAAGAGAAATTTCTAGCCTTTGTGGCTCCACATGTAGAATAGGAAGATTCTTACTCAAAGCACAGTGATGATGGGAAAAAACTCAAGGAGGCTTATAAAACCCTCTATGTAGAGTTTGGAAAGCTTAGGGAAGCTCGCAAGCAGCACATTTATGATCTGAACAATTTACAGATTGAGAAGAGTTTGTTGCTGTTAAAGATACAAGGGCTAGAAGAGAAGTTGCTAGAGACATAGCTTCAATTGGAGAGAGTCACCGATGAAAAGCTGACTCACATGCTATCAATCCAGAAGAGCCCAACTGACATGATTGGTCTCGGGTGTGTAGCTCCTCCTTCTGATATTCCCTTTACTTCCAAGACTATCTTTGTTAAGCCTACAATCCCTGAGCCTCCACCCACAGTTGAGGATAAAGGGAAGGACAAAATCAATGGAGATGTTCTGGCTACTCAGAAGTTACCGACCATCAGAAGATCTCCCATATGCCATCACTACGGGTTAAGTGGGTATGCTCGACCCTAGTGCTCCCTTCTCAAAGCTCAGAGAGCAAAGGTCAAGAAAGAAGTGCCCAGACAAGTAAATTACGGCACAAGACCTCTGGCTCAGTATCAGACTCCATGGCATCAGGTTCCTTATCAGGCTCCATGGAATCAAGCACCAAGGCATCAAGCTCCTCAATATCAAGGTCCTTGGCATCATGCACCATGGCGCCAGGCTCCTCAGCATCAGTGGCCTCAGCAGCGATTTGTTCTTGCCAATCATAGTGGCAAATCCAAGAACAATAAATCCAAGCACTTTAAAAAGCCGTAGAAGGTGGAGGATGATCAATACTGCAGGGAGCCACCTATTTGGATGCAAAGCATGATGCAATGGATGGATCAGCAGATGAAATCTTGCCAACAACCACCCATAGGAAGGCAGGCTTGGGCTAGGAAGAAGGAAGACATTCACCCCATGAGGGGGAATGGACTCACCTAGTCGGTGAAAGGTATTCATGCCTAGGATTTGGTTCCTAATCCTAAGGCATCAAGTTTAATTGCTTGATCTGTTACTTGTTATATCTTGTGCTTGCTGTACAATCTTGGAACCACTATTATTTACCCCGTATTTCTCTTAAGAGACTTTGCAGGCACAATTTGGGGAAGATAAAAAAGCATGTTAGGCTACTGTTTTTCTGTATTGGCAATTTTGATCCCTCACAGGTTTTATCTTGCCTTGCATGCTAGTTCTATGATGTTTTTTCCACATAGCATGTTTTTATTAAAAAAAAAAAAAAAAATTGTGGGAGAAATTGCAGGAGATTCTTTTTTCTTTTTCTTGGCATGTCAGATATTGCTTGTATTTTTGCCTGATATCTCAATTCATTGTGCATTAATTGACTTTATTTAGATATGATTGAGAATTTATGACTATATATCTGCCAAGTTTTTTCTTGTGTACGTAAAAGCTGGATAGTTAATTTCCTCATGCGATGAAAATGCGCACTTTATAAGGCTCCCCTAAGGTACATTCTTTCCTCTCTGACTTCTTGCTTCTGGAAATTCTGAATTAGAGAGATGTTTTTGATAAGATGGTCAAGTTGACCAACATACTAGTTGAACCCAGAGCCTAAAAATTCTAGCATTCTCTCTAAGTTGTAGCACCAACAAGAACTAAGCAGTTATTCTTCTGAATTCTGTGTTATATGCTTATATTCACTGCTTCTGTGCTGAATTAGCTTTATATCTTGTCCTTCATGGTGAAAGTAAAATTTTACGTTGTCCTTCATGGTACAAGTAAAAACAGTTAGGTGCTGCATCTTAAGGGGGGTGTATCAGATGAATGTGGCTAGGCCTTAGTAAATAATAAGGTTTGACTTTTGACTGATCTTTCATTGATTTTTTCTCTTGTCTAGAAAATTTGGTTGCTATTTGTCATATTAGTAAACTTCATACCTTATTGAGAAAGTCTTCATACACACATGCATTGCATGAGTTGAGTAATCTATTTAAATTTTCTGTCTACAGGAAAATTATGTGCTGATTGTACTCTGAATTCTCTTTTATATCTCTGTATAGTTTTGAGATGCTATTTGACTGTTTTATCAGTTGATTATACATGCGTGTTCTGAAGCTGACAATAGGGAAAATATTTTTTTGCAATTTTTCCTTCTGTTTCTACTTTTCAGTGTGAAGCGTCCGGACGGCCTCTCCTTACGTCTGGATGGATGCGGCTCAGGTGTCCAAACGGTAAGGTTACACTTCGTGACGCTCACGGCCTGTTGCATGCTTATGTGGCAACGCTCGTCCGGACGGGTTAGTGATCCATCCGGACGAGGACCCCACAGGTTATAAGTCGAGTTTCTACCCTAGCCGCTGCCACATCATTTTTTTTTCACTCGTTTTTCTCTTACTTTTTTCTTTTTGTCTTTTTAAGCGACTTATCGTGGGTTAGTGCATATTCTAGGCGTTCTTTGTCCTTTTGTGCTTATTTCTCTCCATTCCAGGTACTTTCTCTGTTCTTTCTATTCTTTTCAGTGTTTTATTCACTGTTAGAATATTAAATATTTTGGGGAATGTGTTTTGAGATTAAAAACTGCATATCTGTGATATTTGTTGTGTTGGGACTGTCTATTTTGTCACTCTTTTGGACTGTATTGAAGTATTCACTGTTTGTAACTATTTGGAAAGTCCACTTTTTTGCCGTTATAATGCCAAATTTTTTCTTGGTGTCTAACATTTTTAAGAATATTTTTGGCATACCTTGTTGGTAATTATTTTTGCAGAATCATGTCTGCTGACAGTCCACAGTGGAGAGTTCGACAAAGAATCGAGGAGGATGTAGCAGCTTTTAGAGCTAGAATTATGAACAGGGCAGTCATTCCAGAAAGGAATGTCATTCGCACTGATCTCTTGGTTGCTCCACTGGACAGCATCAATGACATCATCCAGACATATCATTGGGGCTACCTCCATAACTATGCCTGTGTAGTCCTCACCAAATTGGTCCAAATTTTTTGTGCCAATCTTTAGGTCGTGCAAAATGATGATAATGGCATTATCTTACAATCTACCATTGACGGGCATATTATTATGGTTGATCCTCGGGTTATCAGCCAGATCATTGGAGTGCCAGTACTCCAAATTTCTGCCAGTCTGTACAATGAAGTTGTTTTGCCCCCTTCCTTAGATGAGCTTCTGGAATTCTTTCATATTGCCCCATAGGGTGTGGAGCGATCTACTGCCATCAAGATCAGTGCTTTGTCTCCCCCGCACCGTATGCTAACAAAGATCGTCCGGCACAATCTCTGGCCTATTTTTAGGCGGAGCAATCTGATTCTGAAGAGGGCATAGTTCTTTTATGCCATCTGTTTGCGCTTGCCTTTTTGTCTGTGCAAGCATATTATGGGTATTATTTTGGAGGCTCGAGATGAGAACAATACCGGCCTCCCTTCGAATTCTTGCTTACTCAGATAATTCTGCAATCAAGCATTTCTGTAGATGGAGAGGCGAAGATGAAGATCCAGGATCCCATCAGCAAGAAGACATTGATGAAGTCAAATGCCCAGCTGCAACGTCACGACCAAGATGAAGACCCTCAGCCAGCTCCAATTCATGTTGAGATGCCGCAGACATTACTTCTTCATCTTAGACTGCTTCGCCACCATCTCAGCAGGATACATGATATGCTCAGATCCTTGAGTCCTTAGATGCACTCCAAGGGGGCATGAGTTCCATACAGCTGACAATGTCATCTATGCAGCAATCCATTTTTACCATGCAACAGGAGGTTCACTAGATTAACCTCCTTGTGGAGCAGAGTCAACTGGACATCCAATAGTGCCTCAAGCACCATCATCCATCAAGTAGTAGCAGTGATGACGAGGCAGGTGCGCCTATGGATGAGGCTACTTGATATTTTTTTTTTTTTTTTTTTTTCTGTTTGGCTTTTATCCATTTTGAGACATTTTATTTTGTTTGGATAAATTGTTGGATATACTAAAACTCTTGGATATTTATTACTCTGTTTACCCTTGTCCTTTTGAGACATTTAGGGGGAGTAATCGTTGTGTGATTTTTCTTATTTCTCTGTTTTACCCTTTGTCCTTTGTAACAAAAAGGGGGAGTAATTTTTGTTTTGGACCGTGATTGTTTTTTTAAACCGGTAAAGTGATTTTTGTCCCAGAATGGCCAAATGGGGAGTTTGTTAGTTTTTGGTTGACTACATTCTGTTGGACAAAAACACTTCTATGTAATGATGCTTTTTGAAAATTATTGGACTTCTAATTAACAATGTGTGTGAACAGTGTGCAACAAAATATTAAATGTAGAATTTAAAGGAGACAAATATTTTGTTGACGAAATGGAAACTCAATTAAGAGAAAAACCACTCCGGGGCAGCCAAACCCAGGATATTGTTATGCAAATATCTACCTAAATAAATAGGCAAATACTTGTAAGTTTTACTCGCAAGTGCATAAGATCAGAAAGATAGTATAGTAGGCAAATACAAGATCATTCCCAAGAGGATTGGTAAATTATGCTTAAAAAGATATTCCTAAAAGAGATATGTTTAATAAGACGAGATAAAAAATTGAATTAAAAATAATAAGAAGAAAATGTAGGTCTTCAATATCCACCGCTAATCATACTCAAATAAGATTCGCAATATGCACAATACTACAATCGTAATACGATGCTTAATGTTTACCAACCACAAGGGAAAGGTATCTTCTCATAAAGCTATTGATTTCCCTAAGCAATGAGTTAGGCATGGTATCTACTCTAACTCTTTTATTCCTTGAAGGATTTAGCATGGTATCTACTGAGTTGTTCTTCAAGGAAGCATAAATCTATGGAAATCGATAAACACACTAAGATTGGAATATGGTATCTATTCCAGTTGTCTTTATGTTGATTAATCCAAGAACCTATGTCGGTGTTATTTCGTTACTCTATTATGCCCTGGACTCGGTCATCCAAATTGACATAAATAACAAATCCATACTACATGCATATGATGGCCAAACATAAACATGCGAGGAATTCAAGAAACTAGAATTAATTAAGTTAAGCATCAATATATAAATTGTAGCAAAGCAAATTGAAAAACTTAAAGAGACATGATTAGGGCTTCAATCGAGCTCTAACTAAAGTATTAGTTACAACTAATATAAACTAAAATTATATACATACAGAAAATAAAGGAAGAAAGAAAATAAAAACTAGAAAGAACCTCCTTCTTGATGTAGCCTTTGATTCTTCCTCAAAGCTTGTGTGTATTTTTTTTCAAAGGTTAGAGGCCTATTTATAGGGATTAAAGAAGCTCTAGAAGCTCTAGAAATCTTAGAACAATTATAAATAGGTCTTCTAGTCCAAATAGAATAATTACAAGTCTTTTCGTTTTCTGAAATTTCTATCCAAGTAGGAGAAGGATTCCAAAATTCGTACAGAATTGCGGCCTTTTATTGCGGGGCGATTTTGGCATAGTAAAGTCCGAATTAGGGAAAACCTATTTCTGACATATTTGTTGTATTTTGTCTTAGCTTTCCAAAAAGTCACCAATTCTGTTGCAATTCGATACTTGAGCCGAAAGTTATGATTAAATTACTGAGACGTGCTCATTCTGGATTCTTTCCAAAAATAACGAATTTTTGGCCGACTTCTCTTTCCTTAAATTCAAAATTGATTGGAATTGAATCTATCCAAAAGTGAGTTTGCCAACTTCGTTATAATCTTGGAATTTGATGGATTTTCTTCAAAAACCTATAAAATACAAGAAAATACAAAAACAACACAAAACACCAAACTATAACAAAACTAAAATCTTAACATATGTAAATTAAGGGGCTTGAATGTTTAACATTCAGCACTTATCACACCCAAAACTTACATATTACTAGTCCTTTAGCAATGGAAAATTGAAAATAAAAGGAAAACAAAAACAATAACTACTCTACCTCCTCTGTCGCGGGAAACATGATTGCATTTTACGTATGCAATAAGCCTTTTAAATCCCTAGGACTCCCTTGTGGACGAGTGAAGTCTCGTGAGGGTTTACCATGAATGATACCCACAAACATTATGCAAAAAATTCATGTTTATTCCAAAGAGTTAAGTGTCACCAAAATTATGATTCTCATTCATTAGCAAGCTTAGAAAGATAAATTCCATCTTCAATATAAAATGGAATTCCAAAGTCTAACCATTTACGAGCGACAAGCTGAGGCATCACAAGTTCAATTCAATGTAAGGTGAACTAACATATAATCATGAGGCTTCAAATTAATTCCAATGTGCAATGACTAAATATCTCAAAATTTACTGGGATCCCCATCAAATTGAATAACCAAGGCATAATAGCAAGAGCTTTATTCTTTTTTTTTTTTTGGTCAGATTGTGCAATGCTTAGTTCTCTTAAGCTTTCTAATTGACTCATATAACGAATGTTAGGTTAATGCTTCAAAACCAGATGGCTTTAAGGCACTAGGTGTGGAAACACCCCAAAGAGATTACTAACTCAAGTCAAAAAGGGTACATAACTAAACTAGTCATGACTTTAACCAATCCAAATTTCTCACTTTTTGATGTGAACATTCAATGCTTAATGAGGCAAGAAGTCCAGTTACTCAGTGAAAGCTTCAAAAATGGTTTTTTTTTTTTTTTTTTTTTATTTATTATTATACATATGCCAAGGTATCCATCCAACAAGTGACCCAGCCTCACCCAAGACATTGAAAAATACACAATCAGGTTCATATATCATACCTCACAAATTATATGTTAATGTGCTTGTGATAGTTTAGATTGAAACAAATGAATCCTTAGATGCCAAAAGTAAGTGGTAGGACTTTAGAATCAATTTCAAATGATCATGTGTTCAACATTCTAAACTCACCAATGAAATTCAAATCACAATTTTTAGATCAACCTAAGTCTTAAAAATAACATGAAAATGCAATTCAATTATCACTTTTTTTTTTTTTTTTTAAATCCCATACCCCCAAACTTAAATTACACATTGTCCTCAATGTGTAGATAGAATGGAAGGATCATACCCGGGAGATGAGAAAATTGGTTGGACTAGGTATGGCTCGTAGCATACCCCCAAACTTGAATGCAAAAACACTTGTCCTTGAAAAACAAAACTAAAAAAACAAAACCAAGGAAAGGAAAACTAAAAAATAAAAAAGAATAGAAACTAAAATTAACCACAATAAAACTAAAATTAACCAAAATAAAATGAACTATAATTAAAAACAAAACCATAATTCTTTAAAGGTGTGGATTTTTAGTTCATGCAGTGGCCTCAGAACCACTAATATGAGCAGATGTGCTTGAGCTCCTGGACTGCTCGAGCGCTGTTGGTAGTAGCTTTTAAGTTTAAACTTGAAGCACCAATTTTTTCTTCTCTTAGACCATAGAGAGTGAATTCTACCTACAGAAAGGTAGTTCCTAATTTTCACAGATCGAGGTAGATCACTCTGAGAATTCTCGAATAGCTTCTCATCCGGAAGGGAATCATGAACTAGAATACTATGAGGAGAATACTTAGAGAGTTTTTCTGCTTTGATGACCACAGTTTGCTTGTTTAATAGCAGTAACAGACTATTCTCATGGCCTCTTGGTAATTCAGGAATAGGAGTTGATGCTAAAGAAGCCTCAGTGCTCACTTCCTTGCCTTTTCCCCGATGTAGATCATGTGTGACCACAATTTGCTCCTCCTTCCCCTCTTCCTTATGATTTTCGACCACTTCTTCACTCCTCAATGTTGTGATAGCTTGCTCATGATAGGAAGAACTCCAATCCTCCACGTAATATCCACTAGGATTAGCCACCAATTGACTTTGAAGCTTTCTTTCTCTTTTGATGTGGCTGATGATTTGTTCACAGTGAGCTTCCACTGGGAATTTGCCACTTTTTCTCTCGCTTAACTCTTTGGCCAACTGGCCCACTTGTGTTTCCAATCTTTGAATAGCTTGACTTGTCTGAGCATTGGTCTGTTGTTGCTCTGTCAAAAATTCGAGTAGAGCATCTTCGAGGTCATTCTTCTTTGGCTCTAGATTCGGTTGGACCGCTTGTGGTGGAGCTTGATAGTTATTTCCCTGTTGGAAATTTCTTTGCTGCCCTTGGGGATTTTGCACATTCTGAGTGTTACTACATGAAAAATTAGGGTGGGTTCGCCACCCTGTATTATAGATGTTGGAGTATGGATTGTTCTTTGGAGGGTAATTATTTTGGTCCACATAATTTGCTTGCTCTTGATCTCTAAATGAAAACATGGGGCAAGTCTCAGTGGTGTGGTCAGAATGAGAACATATGGCACATACCTCCACTTGGGCAATATGTTGAATTGGAGAGATGTTATGAGTAGTCATGACTTTCAGTAGCATATCCATTTTCCTCTCCAAGGTAGCCATCTGAGTTTGAACTCCATTATTGCCATTCACTTTATATACACCTTTGCTTTTGAGTCCTTACCTCCCTCGGGATGAGAATTGTTGGGAGTTTTCACTTAAAGTCTCAAACAAATCTTTTGCCTCCTCGCTATTCTCTTCCATTAGTACACCTCCACAAGCTGAATCTAGAAAAAATTTGTTAGAATCATTTAAACCTTCATAGAAAGCTTGTTCTTGATCATCCTGAGATAGATTGTGATGTGGGCATTTTAGAAGTAGCTCCTTGAAGTGCTCCCACACCTCCAAGAATAGGTCTCCATCTTTTTGTTGGAAGGTTTGAATCTCCCTTCTCAATTGCCTAGTCCGTTGGGCTGGAAAGAACTTTTCAAGAACTTTGTGGTAAACTCCTCCCAATTGTGAATAGACCCTGCAGCCAAAGAATTCAACCATAACTTAGCATTATCTTTCAAGGAAAAAGGGAAGAGAATTAACCTGATTCCTTCCGCATTTAAGCCATGGATGTTTTGAGTTTTGCAAAGATCAAAGAAGTCCCAAATGTGTAGATATGGATCCTCTGTAGGTGTGCCTCTATAGTGTGGAACCATATTGAGCAACGGAGACAAATCAAAATCGTTTTGCACATTCGGTTGAAAAGCAATCCAAAAGGGTTAATTTGGATTTTGTGGTATGAAGGAACTCTTCATCGACTTCCGCTCGGGTGGATTCTCTACAAGTACTTCTGCCACGTCTTCCTCAACTTTGAATATGTTTTTCAATTCTGAGGTGTTTCTAAACTGTCGTATAGTGCGTTTGATCTCTGGATAGTATGTAATGATGTCTAAATTCTAAGATCGACAACCCACTGCACGTGATCCTAGTTGTGCTCTGTTAATTTTTGTGTTGGCTCCATTCTGTTGGACAAAATCACTTTCTATGTAATGTTGCTACTTTCACAAGGATGCTGGTATATTCAGAGTCTACACTTCAGTTATGAGCTTCAAGAAGACTCTCTGCAGAATTCAAATCAATCAGTTCAGTTCCCTTGCATCCGTTCGGACAACGTGGTATTCTGTCTGGACGCTCATAAGTCAGCAACATCTGTCTGGACGACGAGAAATTTCCGTCTGGACGCCCACCAGTGTCTAAAAGCTTGGAATAGTTCAAGGTTGCATCTATCCGGACATAATGGCAAATCGATCGGACGCTCTTCAGAGTTTGAGAAGATCCCAGTGTTCCAGTGAAT
Source organism: Alnus rubra (assembly GCA_028654335.1). Classification (NCBI taxonomy): domain Eukaryota; kingdom Viridiplantae; phylum Streptophyta; class Magnoliopsida; order Fagales; family Betulaceae; genus Alnus; species Alnus rubra. Next base: position 46,852 of record JAJPGS010000635.1, read on the forward strand.
CCGTCCGAACGACGTGGCTATACCGTTTGATTGCTATTCAGTGTTTGACAAGCATTAGGGTTTCTGCCTCAAGACACAGTTATGGGAAGACAGCTGCAGCCGTCCGGATGATGTGTGATCCCATCCGGACGATGTCCTCCATAAGGCAAGTCGTTCATACAAAGTTCAACCGTCCAGATGTCAGTCTTCATGGTCCGGACGATCAAGCATCATATATGGAAATTGTGTGCACCAGTTCAACCATCCAGACATCAGTCTTCAGGGTTCGAACGCTCAAAGCCTTATTATGGTAATTACGTGCAGCCGAAGTGAAACTGTCCTGATGCTAGGGAAACACCGTCCAGACGCAGCCTTGTTATGGAAGTTTTTAGTACTATTTTGGAAAGTCGGTTGCAGTTGACCGTACGGACACCCTCCGGTATTTTGGTTATAACTTTTTACTCAAATATTGGATTGGGACGAAATCAGCGTCATTTGAAAGCTAACAAAAAATGATGTAAATTGATGGTTTGAATGGTGATTAGAATTGTCCAGACGGCCCCCGTCCGGACGGAAACATCAAGCATCCGAACGGCCCTGCAGAATTTTCCAGAATTGCTTTTCGGACACGGAAACAGTAGCCCGTTTGGACGGCCAAGGCTACCGTCTGGACGCGTGTGCCAAAGACTCTATTTTTTACTTGAATTAGGATTTCTAAAGCCTATAAATAAGGGGTTCTAGGCATGCATTCGACACAAAATTCGGTGGTGAATTCCTTATAGCTTAGAAAGGGCGTTTAGGGAGATATTGAAGATCTGCTAGCTCTCTAACTTTTGCCAGTGTGTGATTTGATCATCTGTGAAGTCTATCTTAGGGGTTGGCCCTAAGGTAAAGGATTCCATTGAAGACCCCTTCAGGTAGGAGACTTGTTTGGGAGGCGTTCGTGTTGGGTTACACGTTAGAGTGCAAGGTACGACCACTACATCAGGGGTATGTGAGTGCTACTACTTTGTAACTAGCTTTGTCTTCGGAATAGTGGATATCCTGGGTTTGGCTGCCCCGGAGTGGTTTTTCTCTTAATTGAGTTTCCACTTCGTCAACAAAATATTTGTCTCCTTTAATTCCACATTTAATATTTTGTTGCACACTGTTCACACACGGTTAAATAAGAAGTCATTTATTTTTCAATTGGTATCAGAGTAGGTAAACTTTGTTAATGATTTATTTTCTAAGTGTGATCCACATCTCTTTGTGACTTCTATTTTTTGATTACATCTTTTATCATGAGTTTCTCTTAGTTATCTGAAGAAAATTGTGATATTGAGCTCTCTAAAGTTTTTGCTAAATTTAATAAACTTGTTTCTCCAAAAGAGCTCAAAAAGGTGAAGCAAGAAAAAGAGTCTTTGATTGTTCAGTTATCTGAATCACATGCCTTGATTGACTCTTTGAAATATGAGAATACCATGTTGCTTAATATTTTTGATGAACTTGAGAATAAATTGGCAAAAGTCTCTAGTGATAATTTGAAAAGCATGCTTTGTATTCACTCAGATGTTTCTAACAAGCCTGCTTTAATCGTTGATGATATGAGTACTTCTACTTCACATACTTCTGATTCTGAAATAGAATCTGTTGATATTGAGCCTGTGATTGTAGATACAGCTTGTTTAGAAAATTCTTGCTTAGTCCAAGGAATCAGGAATACAAGGTAAGTTTGTTCTTACTTGTCATAATTGTGGGAAAATTGATCATATTAGGCCAAATTGTTATTTGTTGAAATCCCGCAGGCCTTGGATTAAGTAGGATGCTCTGAAGAAAAGTAAAGTTAAAGATTCTTCCTCATCAAAATATGTCCCTCCGCATAGGAGACATATAAAAGGTAAGGGCAATGTTATTTATAAGAATGCTAACCATAATTCTGCAGAGAATGTCAAGAAGCATGCAAACAAAAGAAGCTTCCCACCTGTTATCACTGCAACATCACTGGTCACATCCGACCCAAATGTCCACAGCTCCAGGCTTAGAAGTCCAAGGTTCAGAAGAAGCTGCTAACAAGTGCTACATCGGGCACTCTACCTCCTACGACTCTTTAGGGTCCACAGCATCAGTAGAAGTTTGTTCTTGCCAATCAGAGTGGCAAACCAAAGAAGAATGATGAGTGCCAAATATTGTATATTTGGACCCCTTAATTTGCATTAGTTAGACATTTAGTTTTGTTATTTTCTAATATTTTTGGTTAGTTTTTCTATTTTGGTATTTTGCAGATCATGGAGAGAATACGGTAGTTTTAAAGTGAAAAAATGCAAATTTTGGAAGTAAAAATCGGATTAGATTAAATTTCAAGTTCTGCACAAGTCATAGTATTTTAATCATAACTTTCAACTCAAGTATCGGATTGAAGTGAAATTAGCGGCATTGGAAAGATAATTCAAAATGATACAAAACATAATGATATAGAATTTTCCAAATTCGAATGTCTGCTACGTCATAAATTCCCCGTAATATAAGAGCGCGAATTTCCTTGTTCTTGGTGGCTGCAGACACTCCAAACCCTAGCATTCTTTTCTCTTATTAGGGTTTTTGAGGGGTAGAGATGCCATTTTGAAGATATGGCCCTAAACCCTAGTGTTCTTTTCTCTTATTAGGGTTTAGAGGGGTAGATGTGCCATTTTGTAAAAGATTGGTTTAACCTAATCTTCTGCTATAAATACCCCCTGCTAGGTACTACTTAGATCATCAATTTTTCTTCAGAGCATTGTTTTAGCTCTCGTCTTGTTCCTTATTTTGTAAGTGTTACTTTGTTCTTATATTATTTTAATTCAAAGTTATTTTTTTTTTTTAGTTATTCTTTACTTTTATCGCTTTACTTTTATAATATTTAAATTTTCAGTTCTTCTTCTTCTTCTTCCTTATCAATTTTAATTTATAGCACTTTTAGTTTATTGTTATTTAATTTTTTGATCTCTCTTTCTTTTTCATTATTTCGTTTGTTGTTTTCTTTTATTTCTATTCTTTTGTTCTTCCTTTTTCTTTTCGTTTTATTTTATTATTATGATTTCATTTCAAGATTGCTCGGTTTTTTTATTCATGAGAGGCTAAAATCCTCAACTAAGGTTGATGATGAAACCTCATCAATGATAACACCTTTGCTCTTGTCATGATATTCATAAATTCAATATTTATTTATATTCAAATTCTATATCAATCTCTTTAGATTGATGATTTTTTTATATATATATTTGTGTAATTCAATCGATGGATACATCGATTGATTTCTTTAAAATTGGTGTATCTATTGTGATTTCCGGATACAATAGATGATTTCAATTAAAAAAAGGGATAATCCTTGTGATTTGTGAGTTGAGTTATTCAAATATTTTCATGTTTTGAATTTCAATATCGGGCCTATTAAATTGAATTTATGAATAAAATGTAAGAGTAGGGTGTTTGATTTGGTTTGGTGAATTCCGATACCTTAGTGTTTGTTTTATAAATTGTTCTTGTTTATTTTAATTTCATTTATTATTTTGTTTACAAAAATATTCCACATCTTTGGGTCTAGGTTAAAATAAGATTAATTTAAATAGAAATTGATTTTCGTTTGTTTACACACACTTCCCTATGGATACGATCTCGTACTTACGCATACACTATGCTACATATGACTCGTGCGCTTGCGAGTATTAAAATTTGCACATCAAGTTTTTTGCGCCGTTATCGGGGAAGTGCTAATTTGTAAGAAAGAAATCAAGTTTTGTTTATTTTAATTTTGTTTTTCTACTAGATTTTGTTTTTCTCAATCTTTTTATTTTTATTTATAACAAAAAAAAAAACACAAAAGAAAAGAGCAAGGGTTTCTGTTCTGTGGTTGTTTCAATTTGTGAGGAATTTTGCGAAGTCAATTAAGCGACCGTCAAAGTCGATCGATCGAACCAACACAAGAGGCGTTACCTAGAGAAGTTCAGTAGCAGAAAATTTTTTGCCAAATTTTTATTTTATTTTTTGGTCCAAACCTGTAAGTTTCAATCCTTGCCTTTTAAGTGTCTTTGTTTGGTTGTATGCATTTGTGTTAGTCTTGGATTTTTTTTTTCTTTTATTTTGTTTGTGCTATTTTTCTTTTAATCTTTAAAAAAATAAAAATAAAATAATAAGAGAAAAGAGAAGACTTTGCTAGTGTGGGTCTACGGAACTATCTAAGGGACAAATCAGGGCAAATTCTGGCAAGGAAGGTCTTGGGATTTAAGTGTGTCCTGTGTGACCCCCCTCACCTTCCTGGGGAACTAACCTAGACTGCACCTTGGAGAATTTTGTTTACCCTACTTGTAATTTCTTTTCTCTATCTTTTTTATTTTTTATTTTTTATTTTTTGTCCTGCTTTTCTATCTTGTTTTTTTTTTTGTGGTTAAATTTTGTTTGGAATTCTGTGTATGCTTGGTCGGAGATCCTTGAACTTAGAATTGTTACCCTTAGATCCCGATATAGATAGGGTGTTTAGGAAAAAGCGCAAAACGCCTATCCGAGCAAAAGTTGAGCGAAGAACAACTTCTGAGATGGGAGACAACACGGAAGGAAATCCCAATATAAATGTGGAGCAGCCTGAGCAGCCAAGAGCGGAAAATGTGGACTACACTGGATCACTCAGGGCTTTATTCGCACCCGTTGCGACGAACTCTGCGTCATGTATAGTTTTGCCACCCACTTCGACCTAAAACTGCATGTCATCCAACTCTTGCCCTCATTCCATGGCTTGGACCTCGAAAATCGTTACAGCCATGTAAAAAAGTTCAAAGATATCTGTGCTACTTTCAAATTTCAGAACTTTTCTGAGGAATCTGGTCATCTTAGACTCTTTCCATTCTCTCTTCACGATAGAGCCAAGGCATGGCTGGATTCAAATATGCCTGGTTCTATCACATCTTGGGATAACTTGCTAAACAAGTTTTACAACAAATTTTTCCCAATGTCCAAGGTGAATGAATGTAGAAAGGAAATAAGCTCTTTTACTCAGGAGGAGGATGACAAATTTTCGGAGAGTTGGGAAAGATTTAAAGAAATGTTGATCAAGTGCCCTCCTCATGGATACGAGAAATGGAGACTCGTGCAGTTCTTTTACCAAGGATTGACTCAATCCAGCCGCAGCATGATTGAGTCAATGAATGGAGGCGCATTTATGAGTTTGACGGGAGAAGAAGCATATCGGACCTTGGATCAGTTGTCCGACAACTCCCAACAGTGAGATATTTCAAGCTATAGGGATAGATCAGCTCGCATCCAAAAGAAGGGAGGCATCTATGAGGTGAAGGAAGATATGGAGCTAAAGATGAAGTTAGATGCCCTTACTAAGAAGGTCGATGCCCTCGTCATAGGGAAATCCATCAATGCGGCGAACCCATTCCACTTGGATTGCTGTTCCATCTGTGCTAGCCCCATTCACTTAGCACAAACTTGTCCTTCTTTGCCAACCTTTGTCGGGTCATCAATGGAACAAGTTAATGCTTTCAATGACTTTAGGAAGCAATCCAATGGACCCTTCTCCGAGACTTACAATCCTGGGTGGCGAAACCATCCTAATTTTTCGTGGGAGTAGAGCCCACCAATGAATCAAGGGGAAGGACCTCATCAAGCCCATAATCAATATTCCCTCGGATTTCATCATCCTATTCATCATCATAGTCGCCAAGCACTGCCAGCACCAGCATACCAACCCCCTACTCAAGCCCAAGCCTCTTCTTCACAACCCACGTTAGAAGACACTCTCAAGGCCTTCATGCAGCTTACAGGCCAGTCCATCAATGAAGTGAAGAATGCTACCATGGTGAATACCCAAGCGATTGCCAAGATAGAGGTTCAAATTGGTCAAATCGCATATCACTTGGGTGAGAGAGAGAAGGGAAAGCTTCGTAGCTAGGACGTGCCCAATCCAAAGTTACGATGTACTGGTGAAAGTTCTTACGCACACAGGCAGGAGCATGTACAAGCTATTGTCACACTAAGGTCTGGAAGACAAGTGGACAACCAAGTGGTTCTTCATGAAGAGAACCCTGCCAAGCCTCATGGGTGAGATAGTGGCAACAATGAGGAGACAGAAGAGGAGCCATCTAAAGCCACACCCATCGTTGATGATCCTCCTAGGTCATTTGTGCCTAAGGCGCCATACCCAGAAAGATTACTAGCGCCACTTTTACATCCGAGATAGGTTTCCCAAAGATTCTAAGATCTTTGCCTGAGCGTTTCAGAATCAAGGTTACCACCATTGAAGAAAGCAAGGATATTTAAGAGATGAAGATTGAAGAGCTGGTGGGATCTCTTCAAACTTACGAGCTGTCTCTGCCCCCGATCAAGAAGTTGAAGACCATTGCTCTAAAGGCTTCCAAGAAGAAGGTAGAAGCATCATCTGAAGATGACTCTAAGGATGAAGAAAAGGCTATGGCTATGTTAGCCAAAAATTTCAAAAGACTGATGAAAGATGATTGGTTCAAGAAGAAGTTTTCTGAAAAAGTAAAGAAATCTCCCAGAGAAGCTGAACCTGAGGAAGAAGATAAGAAAGATCTCAGAGGACCCCGATGTTTTGAATGCTCAGGCTTTGGGCATATCCGGGCCGATTGCGGGAATCTTAGAAAGGGCAAGGGGAAAGCATACAATGTAACTCTCAGTGATGAGTCGTCAGAAGGATCATCCAGAGTGTAAAATATTTCTGGCCTTTGTAGCCCCACATGTTGAAGAAGAAGACTCGTATTACTCGAAGCATAGTGATAATGAGGAAGAGCTCAAGGAGGCCTACAAGATACTCTGCATAGAGTATGAGAAGCTGAGGGAAGGCCGAAAGCAGCACCTTAATGATCTGAATAGTCTGCAGACCGAGAAGAGTTCATTTCTGCTCAAAGTACAAGAGCTCGAGGAAAAGCTACTAGAGACGCAGCTCTAGCTAGAGAGAGTCACTGATGAGAAGCTGACTCATATGCTGTCTATCCAAAAGAGCCCAAATGACAAGACTGGCCTCTGGTATGTAGCTCCCTCTTCTAATGTTCCTTCTTCCTCAAAGACTGTGTTTGTGAAACCTACAGTCCCAGAGCCTCCTCCCATTGTTGAAGATAAAAAAGAAGGAAAAGGTCAACGATGATGTTACAGGCATTCAGGAGCCTCATTCCATCAGAATACCTCCCATTTGCCATCACTGCGGTCTTAGTGGGCATGTTCGCCCTCAGTGCTCTCTCCTGAAAGCACAAAAGGCCAAAGCCAAGAAAGAAGTTCCCAGACAAGCTCATTATAGCACTAGACCTGCGGCTCAGCATCGGACTCCATGGCATCAGGCACCTCACCAAGAACCAAGGTATCAGTATCAAGCCCCTTGGTCTCATGCTCCTCAGCATCAGCAGCCTCAGCAGCAGTTTGTACCAGTCAATCACAGTGGCACCTACAAAAGCAAACCCAAGCAGTTTAGAAGAGCAATACTCCTGTGAGCCTCCTATCTGGATGCAGAACATGATGGAGTGGATGATACGGTCCTGCCAGCAACCACCCGCTGGAAGGCAGGCTTGGGTCAAGAAGGATAGTTACCCCATGAAGGGGTACAGACGCAACTAGTAGATTCGGGTGTTCATGCCTAGGATTTGGTTCCTAATCCTATGGCATCAGGTTTGATTGCTTATTTTACTTGATATATTGTTATATGCAATATAGGAACCAGCTGTGTTTTGCCCCCTATGTTTCTTGAAAGAACTGTGCAGGTACTTTTTGGGGAAGACAGAAAAAGCAGGTTGAGCGACTGTTTTTCTGTAGTGGCATCATTGAACGTACACATGGTTGATCTTGCCTTAGCATATGATGTCATTTCCATATTGCTTGTTGTTTTTGTTTAATAATAAAAAACAAATAAAATAAAATAAAAAAATTGGGGAGAATTTGCAGGATATTTTTTTCTCTTGGCTTATTAGATATTGCATTTATGTTTGCCTGATATCTCAATTCTGTAAGCATTAATCTACTCTGATTAGATATAATTGAGAGTTTATGACTATATTGGCCAAGTGTTTTTCCTGTCTATGCAAAAGTAGGATAGCTTCTTTCCTCACGCGATGAAAAAGTGCACTATCCCGGGCTCCCCTAAAGGTACATCTTTCCTTCTCTAACCTTTTGCTTTTATAAATTTTGGATAAGAGAAGAAGTCCTTGATAAGATGACCAAATTGACCTCATACTAGTTTTGAACCTAGAGCCTAAAAACTCTGGCACTCCCTACAGTTTGCAGCACCATAAGAAACAAGCAGTTAATCATATGATATCTATGCTTTATAGTATATATTCACTGCTTATGTGCTACATTTGCTTTATGCCTTGCCCTCTACGTGCAAGTAAAACATTTACGTTGTCCTTCATGGTACAAGTAAATCACTTAGGTGCTGCATCTCAGGAGGAGTGTATCAGATTAGGATGGCTAGGCCCTAGCAAGTTATAAAGTTTGACTTTTGGCTAATCTGTCACTGATTTTCTCTCCTGTCTAGAAAATCTAGTTGCTCTATGTCATGTCATTGAAAGTCATACCTTGTGGGAAAAGAGTCTTCACACACACACATGCATTGTGTGAGTTGAGTTGTCTATTTGAATTTTTTATGACCAGGAAAAATATTAGTGCTAATTGAAATCTCAAATCTCTTTTATATCTCTGTTTTGTTTTTAGATGCTCTCTAATTGTATTATCAGTTGATTATACATGCATGTTCTGACATTGACTTGTGATAATTTGATCTCTGTAAAATTTTCCTCAGTTTTTTCGGTGTTTCAGTGTGGAGCGTCCGGACGGTCCCTCTTGGCGTCCGAACGGGTGGAGTTCAGCAGTTCGGACGGTGGCCTTTTTGGAGTCCGAACAGATGGCGTTTTGCAATCCGGATGGAATCTGTTCCACTTCCGGACATGAGCTGTCATCCTCGGGCGGACGGGTAATTTAATTCGTCCAGACGTACGTAACCGTTTTGCTCCTTTCTGAGGCAACGCGCATCCGGACGTCATCAAAACACCGTCCTGACGGGCACCCCACAGAGGCTATAAATAGCCCAGATCACCGCTCTCACTCCTCCATACCCCACAAAATCCCTTCTTTTGACACTTTGTGAGTAATTTCTTGAGTCTTTGGAGTTATCTCCGCGTGTCTTCTTGTGCATTCTCATTCCATTCCAGGTATTTTTTTAGTCTCTTTCTTTTTAGTTTATTTATTTCAAACTGTTAGAGAGTTACTTTTGGGATGCATATTGGGATTATTTGTGCTGAAATTCTTTGGACTTAATTGTGATATTCTCTGTCTTTAATTTTTACAAAAGTCATTTTTACTATTGTTATTCTGCCAAATTTTTGTTACCCCAACAAGAATATTTTTTATGGATTATTTTTTTTGGCAAAAATTCTTGTTGGATCCTTTGCAGAATCATGTCTGCCATCAGCTCCCAGCGCCGGGTCTGCCAGAGGACAGAGGAAGAGCAGAGTGCTTTCCAAGTGAAGATCATGGACCGCAATGTCCTCGCTGAGCGGAACGTATTACGTGCCGACATCATGGTGCCTCCATTGGATAGCATTTATGAGACTATCCAGACATATCATTGAGGGTATCCCTACACATATGCCGGCATCGTCCTCACCAGGCTAGTCAGGCTTTTCTATGCCAACCTTGAGGTGGCTCAGGATGATGACCGTGGGATGGTACTATAGTCCACTGTTGACGGACACATCATCACTGTTGATCCTCAGATCATCAGTCAGTTCATTGGGGTACCAGTCCTTGATCTGCCTGCCAGTCCTTACAATGAGGTGGTGCTTCCTCGATCTATGGACGATCTCTGAGAGTTCTTCCATGCCGTTCCACAAGGTGAGGGGCGTTCAACTAACATCAGGATTGGTGCACTTGCTCCGGCTCATCGTATGTTGGCCAAAATTGTTCAGCGCAATCTTTGGCCAGTTGCCAGGCGCAGTGATCTGATACTGAAGAGGGCACAGATTGTTTATGTTGTTCATCTTCGCTTGCCTTATCTTTGCAAGCATATTCTGGGAGTCATGCTCAAGGCTCGTGATGAGAGCAATACCGGTCTCCCCTTCGGCTGCCTAATCACTCAGATCATCCTTCAGTCCGGTATCAATGTTAATGGAGAGCCGAGGATGAAGATCCAGCAGCCCCTCAGCAAACAGACATTGATGAAGTCGAATGCGCAGCTGCGACGAGAGGATTCTGATGATGACATGGCTGCTGCTATGCATGTTGCTTTTCCAGACGTGGCTTCATCCTCTCATACCGTCCCACCATCTGAGCCAGAGGCTAATTATTCTCAGATCATGGAGGCCTTAGCTGCCATTCAGGGAGGCATGACCACGATGCAGCAGTCCATCTCCTCCTTGCAGCTCGAAGTGCGGTCTATCAACAAGTAGGTGGAGCAAACCCATTTGGACCTTCAGGAGTGCCTTCAAGTCCATCATCCGGACAGCAGTGATGATGAGGATGCTGCAGCTCAGACTGTACACATGCCAGAGGATGTTTAATTTTCCCTCTGTTTTTATTGTCTCTTTTTGTGTTATTTTGAGACTTTTTGTTATTCTCTATTTTTTGTTAAACACTTAAACTAATATTACTTTGTTTACCCGGGTCCTTCTGGGACCGTTAGGGGGAGTAATTTCGATGACAGTTGGCTTTTATTACTCTGTTTTACCCTTTGTCCCTTTGTGACAAAAAGGGGGAGTAGTTTTTATTATTGGACCGGGAATGTATTTCCAAACCGGTCAAGTGATTTTTTTTCCAGAATGGCCAAAGGGGGAGTTTGTTAGTATTTTGGCCTCATTCTGTGTTTGGACAAAATCACTTATGTGTAAAGATGCTGTAAACAAGGATTCCACTTGTCAGAGCATTTTCAAAAGACTCTGCATTGCAAAAAAGATAGAAGATTTCAGATTCCCTGTCAGCCATCCGGACGACGTGTCATCCCGTCCAGACGTCCATCTGTCCACTGTTCCATCCGTCTGGACGACGTGTTCATCCCGACCGGACGCCAGACAGACCAGCATCATCCGTCCGGACCCTTTACTATATCGAGAAGCTTCTGTTCCAGCTTTCATCCGTGTGGACCTCTCAGCTGCCCGTCCAGACGGCCAACAGTGATCGATCAGCTTCAGATTCTTTCCAAGTTCAGAATAAGGGAAGATTGATACACCGTCCGGACGCGCACATAAATAAGGTAAGAATTGCAATTCAAATATCACCATCCGGACGTCAGTCAGCCTTGGTCCGGATGCCCGTGCAACTATTATGGAAATTGCCGATTCCACTTCAACCGTCTGGACGTCTGCCTCTTATGGTCCGGACACACGCATAGCAGATATGGAAATTGCGTATTGAAGAATTGCCGTCCGGACGTTCATCCCCCTTGGTCCGGACGCGCGAAGCCTTATATGGAAATTACTTGCAGCGGACGTGCGACCGTCAGGACGTTAGTGTCTCACCGTCCGGACGCGACTCTTAAATAGGAAAGATTTTCAGCGAAATTTTCATAAAATCTTGTCGCACAGTTGTTCGTCCGGACGGCGTCCGTACATATTACAGCTGTCGCCCATTCTGCACCTTAGTCTATAAATAGAGGCCCCTGGGCATTGAGAACTGCAAGAATTCGGTATTGAATTCCACAAGAGCTCAGAGAAGTTCAATATCCCTCTGAAGCCGTTTCAAGTGTGCTGCGTTATAACTGAAGTCTATCTTAGAGGTCGACTCTAAGGTAAGGAATTCCATTGAAGACCTCTTCAGGTAGGGGACCTGGTTGGGAAGCGTTCGTGTTGGGTTACACATTAGAGAGCAAGGTACGACCACTGCATCGGTACATGTGAGTGTTACTATCTTGTATCTAGCTTCGTCTTCTGAATAGTGGAATTCCTGGGTTTGACTGCCCCGGAGTGGTTTTTCTCTTGATTGAGTTTCCACTTCGTCAACAAAAACTGTGTGTCTTTTATTTTCCGTTGTACTTAATTTTTGTTGACACTTGTTGCACACACTTTATTTTTAGAAGTCAATTTCAATTTTCAAATTAAATATGCTTATATATCATTTAGAGTTTATGCATGATATCTGCTAAGTTTTCTTGTTGCATCTTAATGATAGATAGTTACTTTCCTCATGCGATGAAAATGTACACTATCCAAGGCTCCCCTAAGGTACATCATTTTCCTCTCTGACTTCTTGCTTCTAGAAATTCTGGATAAGAGAAGAGGTTTTTGATAAGATGGCGAAATTGACAAAATACCAGTTGAACCTAGAACCTAAAATTTTTGGCATTTTCTCTTGGTTGCAGCATCAAAAGAATCAAGCAGTTACTCTTATGAATTCTGCGCTATATATGTACATTCACTGCTTCTGTGCTGAAATAAGCCTTGTCCTTCATGGTGCAAGTAAAATTTTACCTTGTCCTTCATGGTGCAAGTAAAATTTTACCTTGTCCTTCATGGTACAAGTAAAACAATTAGGTGCTGCATCTTAAGGGGAGTATATCAGATGAGGGTGGCTAGGCCCTAGTAATTAATAAGGTTTGACTTTTGACTGATCTTTCAATGATTTTTTCTCTTGTCTAGAAAATCTAGTTGCTTTTTGTCATATCAGTTAAATTCATACCTTTTGGGAAAAGTCTTCACACACGCACACACGCATTACATGAGTTGAGTAAACTATTTAAAATTTCTATCTGTAGGGAAATTTGTGCTTATTGAATACTTAACTCTTATTTATATCTTTGCATATATTTGCAATGCTATTTGACTGTTTTATCAGTTGAGTATACATGTGTGTTCTGAAGCTAACTCTAGGGAAAAATATTTTTCTGCAAATTTTTTTCCAGTTTCAGATTTTCAGTGTGAAGCGTTAGGACAGACCTATTCTTACGTCCGGACGAGCACAGTCTTGCCATACGTTGTCCTAGCAGTAGCCGTTCGGATGGATAAGTGACACATCCGGACATGATCTCTATAGGTTTAAGACTTGTCTCTTTCTCTACCATACACACATCTTTGCATTTTTATTGATTTGTCATGGCATGTTGTGTGTTTTTCTCGTGGATTTCTCCGGAGATTTTGGTATTCTTTCCACATTTCTTCTCATCCCATGATCTTCATTGTGTCTTCCGTTATTCTTTAAAGTTTTTGTGCTATAAGGAATTTTTTGAATTTCGGTCGCACAGTTGTCCGTCCGGACGGCCTATGACTTCCGTCTGGACGACACCCAGTTTTTATCAAGCCAGACGCTCATTTGAATCGTTAGCCTATAAATAGAGGTCCCTAGACTTGAGAACAGCAAGAATTCGGTATTGAATTCCATTAGTGCTTAGAGAGCTACATTGTGAGATTATTGAGCTGAGTTGATCTCTCTGAAGCCGTTGTTGTCTGTGCTGTTGATGCTCTTAATCTGAAGTCTATCTTAGGGGTTGGCCCTAAGGTAAAGGATTCCATTGAAGACCCCTTCAGGTAAGAGACCTGGTTGGGAGGCTTTCGTGTTGGGTTACATGTTAGAGTTCAAGGTACGACCACTACATCAAGGGTATGTGAGTGCTACTACTTTGTAACTAGCTTTGTCTTCTGAATAGTGGATACCATGGGTTTGGCTGCCCCAGAGTGGTTTTTTTCTTAATTGAGTTTCCACTTCGTTAATAAAAATCTTGTGTTATTTCCGTATTATTTTGTTGACACATTGTGCACACACACACTTGTATAAATTAGAAGTCAAATTCCATTTTTCAATTGGTATCAAAGCAGGCACACTCTGTTTAGGATTTATTTCCTGAGTGTGATCCTCATCTCTTGTGACTTCTATTTTTTTAAACACCTTTTATCATGGATTTCTCTCAGTTATCTGAAGAAAATTATGATATTGAGCTCTCTAAAGTTTTTACAAAAATAGATAAAATTGTTTCTCCAAAAGAGCTTACAAAGGTGAAGCAAGAAAAAGAGTCTTTGATTGTTCAATTATCTGAATCACATGCTTTGATTGACTCTTTGAGATCTGAGAATACCATGCTAATTGACATTGTTGATACACTTGAGAATAAATTAAAAGAATCTGAAGATCTCTTGAAAATATTCTCAAGTGATAATTTGAAGAGCATGCTTTGTATTCACTCAGATGTTTCTAACAAGCCTGCTTTAATTGTTGATGATATGAGTGCTTCTACTTCACATGCTTCTGATTCTGAATTAGATATTAAGCTTGTGATAGTAGATACAACTTGTTTAGAAAATTCTTACCTAAATAATCATGCGATGCCAAAGTCCAAGGAATTAGAAACACGAGGTAAGTTTGTTCTTACTTGTCATAATTGTGGGAAAATTGGTCATATTAGGCCAAATTGTTATTTGTTGAAATCCCACAGGCCTTGGATTAAGTAGGATGCTTTGAGGAAAAGTGAAACTGAAGATTCTTCCTCATCTAAATATCTCCTTCCTCATAGGAGACAGATAAAAGGTAAGGGCAATGTTGTTTGTAAGAATGCTAATCATAATTCTGTAGAGAATGTTAAGAAGCATTCAAACAAAAGAAGCTTGCCCACTTGTCATCACTGCGGCATCACCGATCACATCCGACCCAAATGTCCACAGCTCTAGGCTCAGAAGTCGAAGGTTCAAAAAGAAGCTGACAACAAGAGCTACATCAGGCACTCTACCTCCTACGACTCTTCAGGCTCCACGGCATCAGCAGAAGTTTGTTCCTGCCAATCAGAGTGTCAAACCAAGGAAGAACAAATCAAGGCCCTGCAAGAGAAAGCCGCAGAAGCCCAATGGCAACCATGGCTATGAAGGATTGATGAGCCTAATACAAGGTATGCTAAGGAGTCTAGCCAACATGGACATGACCCGCAAACCATCTCCACGGGTCAAGCAGGTATGGGTCAAGAATGATGAGACCATTCACCCCTTGAGGGGGAGTAGACTCACCTAGTAAATCTGAAGTCTCACCATGCTTAGGATTTTGGTTCCTAAATCCTAGTGCATATCTGGTATGTTTGCATTGCATTGTTTTTTTCATGTCATATCTTATTCATGCTTTGCATTTTGTTTGAGGAATTGTTTATTTTATCCCCCATATTTTCTCTTGTTATCTAGAGAAACTTCTGCAGATATTTTTTTTGGGGATGGCAGTTAAAAGCACGTCCGGCGGTTGTTTTTCTGTTTTGGTATTTCTAAACCTCTCTCCATGAGGACAGGTTTGGTTTTACCTTACATGCTGGGACTAGATGTTATTTCCTTCTCCATAAGCATGTTCTTGTTGTTTTTTTGTCTCATTTGTTTTCAACAAAAAAAAAAAAAGAAAAAAAAAAGAAAAAAAAATATTGGGGGAGAAGATGCGGAGCTTTATTTTTTTCTTTTGATAGCTTTTCAGATATTGCATGTGTTTTTGCCTGATATCTCAGTTTGTTAAGCATTGATTAAATATGCTTATATATCATTGAGAGTTTATGCATGATATCTGCTTAGTTTTCTTGTGGCATCTTAATGACAGATAGTTTCCACATGCGATGAAAATGTGCACTATCCAAGGCTCCCCTAAGGTACATCATTTTCCTCTCTGACTTCTTGCTTCTAGAAATTCTAATAAGATAGATGTCTTTGATTAAGATGGTCAAATTGACCACATGCTAGTTGAACCTAGAGCCTAAATATTCTGGCACTCTCTAGGTTGCAGCATCACTAGAATCAAGCAGTAACTCTTCAGTTTTCTCTACTATATGCTTACATTCACTGCTTCTGTGCTGAAATAAGCCTTGTCCTTCATGGTGCAAGTAAAATTTTACCTTGTCCTTCATGGTACAAGTAAAATAATTAGGTACTGCATCTTAGGCGGAGTGTATCAGATGACGGTGGCTAGGCCCTAGTAAGATAAGGTTAGACTTTTGGCTGATCTTTCATAGATTTTCTCTCTTGTTTGAAAAATATGGTTGCTTTTCGTCATATCAGTGAATTTCATACCTTATTGAGAAAGTCTTCACATACACATACATTGCATGAGTTGAGTAATCTATTTAAAATTTCTATCTACAGGGAAATTAGTGCTTATTGAATACTTAACTCTCGTTTATATCTTTGCATAGTTTTGCAATGCTATTTGACTGTTTTATCAGTTGATTATACATGCGTGTTTTGAAGCTAACTTTTGGAAAAAAAAATATTTTTCTGCAAATTCTCCTCAAGTTTCAGATTTTCAGTGTGAAGTGTTCAGACGAACCTATTCTTACATCCAGAAGAGAGTAGTCTTGCCATATGCTGACCTAGCAGTTTCCATCTGGACGGTTAAGTGACACGTCCGGACAGGATCTCTATAGGTTTAAGCCTTGCTTCTCTTTCTCTACCATACACACATCTCTGCATTTTTATCATATTATGTTGTGTGTTTTTCTCGTGGATTTCTCCCGAGATTTTGGCATTCTTTGCACATCTCCTATCATCCCATGATCTTCATTGTGTCTTCCGTTATTCTTTTAAGTTTTTGTGCTTTTAAAATATTAGAATATTTGTTGGGATATTCTCTTGAGATAGTGTGCATGAAAATCCTATTATGTCTGTGTGTTGGGTTGATATTGATATATCTAGGTCATTTGGATTGCGATCTTTTCTTTTGTAATACTTGGGCATCCAATTGACAGCTGGCATAATACCACTTTCTTTTTGGGACTGACAAGATCTAATATTTCTTTGTGGTGTTATTTTTGGAAATATTTATGTTTAAATCTTTTCAGGAATATGTCATCCAGTAGCTCCCAGCACAATATCTGACAGATGGATCCTTTGGAAAACTGACAGTTGATGAAGTCGGATGTTCAAATTCCAAAGGTCTCAGGATTAAGATGAGCTTTTTCTCCTAACTCAAGCAGAGCCTTCGGTAGCATTCCCTCGGATCTTTATCAGTTAGAGGTTCAGTGGTGAATCTCCTCATTTATCTTGCAGACCAGTTGCTTAGAGGATGTCAATCTGCGGATAACCAGTTTTAGGCTTTGCAAAATCAAGAGATTGAAGCTCTTTAGTGCATGGGTTCCGGCTTCTTGAGCTAGAAGCCGAAGTAGTACAAATCCAGCTTTTTATACGGATTTCTCTCTGTTACTTAATTTCAGTGGATCAGCAGGATTTGATACTTGGAGGATTTTTGTTCCTCTCTTTTGGGCCACTTGCAGACTCTTCTCTTGTTTCCTATTGTTTAGGATTTTAGAATGTTTTTATCTGTGGATATTATTACTCTGTTTACCCTTGTCCTTCTGAGACAGTTAGGGGGAGTAATTTCTGAGTGTTTCATTCTCATTACTCTATTTTACCCTTTGTGACAAAAAAGGGGGAGTAATTTTTTGATTGGACCGAGATTGTATTTTTAACCGGTCAAGTGATTTTTGTCCCAGAATGGCGAAAGGGGGAGTTTGTTAGTTTGTAATTGGCCACATTTTGTTGGACAAAATTACTTCTTTGTAAAGATGTTTTTTAACAGGGATTCCGCTATTCATAGTGCATCCAGAAGATTCTGTACAATTTACAAGTCAGAAAAATCCAGTTCCCTGCCAGCCGTCCGAATGAATTATCATGTCATCCGGACGCCCATCTGTCCAAAGTGCAGCCGTTCGGATGACGTGTCATACTGTCTGGACGCTCTTTTGTCTACAGTATCATTGGTCCAGACTACGAGAACTTTCCGTCCGGACCTTCCTCTGTGTCGAGAATCTTCGAACTGCTCCAGCTTGCATCCGTCCGAACGATTCAGCAGCACGTCCGGACGATTCAGCAGCACATCCGGATGACACTCAGTGTTCGACCAAAGCTTCAGGATTTCTTTCCAAAACACAGATATGGGAAGATTACTGCCACCGTCTGAACGACGTGGATTTCCGTCCGGACGCGCTCATCCATAAGTCAAGTATCGCAATTCAAATCCAGACGTCCAAACGCCAGTCATCATGGTCCGGATGCGCGAGCATTAGATATGGAAATTGCGTGCGTCAGATTAGCCGTCCGGACGACCATCCTCCTGGTCCGAACACCCGAAGCCTCTATATGGAAATTACTTGCAGCGGACGTGCGAACGTCTGGACAACAGGGCACCACCGTCCGGACGCGGCTCATTTTAGGAAAGATTTTCAGCGAAATTTTTGAAATTTCGGTCGCACAGTTGTCCGTCCGGACGGCCTATGACTTCCTTCTGGACGACGCCCAATTTTTATCAAGCCAGATGCTCATTTGAACCGTAAGCCTATAAATAAAGGTCCCTAGGCTTGAGAATAATAAGAATTCGGTATTGAATTCCATTAGTGCTTAGAGAGCTATATTGTGAGATTATTACACAGAGTTGATCTCTCTAAAGTCATTGTTGTGTGTGATGTTGCTGCGCTTAATCTGAAGTCTATCTTAGGGGTTGGCCCTAAAGTAAAGGATTCCATTGAAGACCCCTTTAGGTAGGAGACCTGGTTGGGAGGCGTTCGTGTTGGGATACATGTTAGAGTTCAAGGTACGACCACTGTATCAGGGGTATGTGAGTGCTACTACTTTGTAACTAGGTTTGTCTTCTGAATAATGGATATCCTGGGTTTGGCTGCCCCGGAGTGGCTTTTCTCTTAATTGGGTTTCCACTTCGTTAACTAAAATCTTGTGTTATTTCCGCATTATTTTGTTAACACATTGTGCGCATGCACACTTGTATAAATTAGAAGTCAAATTCCAGTTTTCAAAAACTACCGTAACGAGCTCCAAGTCATGATTGGGGTAGTTCAACTTGTGGTTCTTGAGTTGCTGAGAAGCGTACGCGTAACCTTACCGTTTTGTATAAGAATGAAGCCGAGTCCTTTTCTAGAAGCATCGCTATAAATAACAAACCCACTGGATCCTGAGGGAAGTGTCAAAATCGGAGCAGTCACCAATCTTTACTTTATCTCTTGAAAACTATGTTCGCATTCGTCGGTCCACTCAAAACGAGCATTCTTCTTTGTTAAAGCAGTTAGGGGGCCGAAAAGTTTTGAAAATCCTTCTACAAAACGCCGATAATAACCTACTAAACCAAGAAAGCTTCTAATCTCGTGGACGTTGGTAGGTCTTTCCAAGTCTACTACAGCTTCAATTTTTTTGGTATCTACCGTGAAAAGAAAAGAAATCCTTTCGAGCCAAAATTCGCCCTTGGAGAATTGAGCATAGAGTAGCTCATCTCTAAGCTTTTGTAGAATAATTCTCAAGTGGTCTTCATGTTCTTCTGGGCTCTTGGAATAGATTAAAATATCATCAATAAATACTACCACGAACTGATCCAAAAATTCTTTGAAGACTCGATTCATCATGTACATGAAGGCTACTGGTGCATTTGCTAATCCGAACGGCATTACCAAGAACTCATAGTGGCCGTAGTGTGTGCAAAAAGTCATCTTGGGTATGTCTTCCCTCCTTATCTTCAGTTGATGATACCCCGAACGAAGGTCAATTTTTGAAAATAATTCAGCACCTTGTAACTGGTCAAACAAATCATCAATGCGTGGTAGCGGATATTTGTTCTTGATGGTAATCTTGTTGAGCTCTCAATAATCAAAAATTCTTTGAAGACTCGATTCTTCATGTACATGAAGGCTGCTGGTGCATTTGCTAATCCAAACAGCATTACCAAGAACTCGTGGTGGCCGTAATGTGTGCAGAAAGTCGTCTTGGGTATGTCTTCCCTCCTTATCTTCAGTTGATGATACCTCAAACAAAGGTCAATTTTTGAAAATAATTCAGCACCTTGTAACTGGTCAAACAAATCGTCAATGCGTGGTAGCGGATATTTGTTCTTGATGGTAATCTTGTTGAGCTCTCGATAATCAATACACATTCGCATCATCCCATCCTTCTTCCACTCAAAAAGAACTGGTGCTCCCCACAGCGATACGCTAGGGCGAATAAATCCTTTGTCCAACAATTCTTGTACCTAGGTCTTTAATTCTTTTAATTTAGTTGATGCCATCCGGTAGGGTGATTTGGATATCGGAGCTGTTCCTAGAGTTAGTTCAATGCAGAATTCTATTTCTCTATTTGGAGAAAGTCCCGAAAGATCCTTTGGAAAAACATCAAGGAATTCTTCAACCATGAGATGATTCTTTTATGCACGCTAGATAGACTTGGCATCCTTCTGATATCAATTGTTTGACTTGCGTTGCTGAAATCAATCGCGGGGTATTGCTCACCTTAGTTCCAACAAATTTGAACTCGGTGTCGGCTAGTAAACGAAAAATTATCTCTTTGCTGCGACAATTGATGATGGCAACATTGTTTGACAACCAATCCATCCCGATAATGATATTGAACCCCTCCATATCGAATACTATAAGATTAGCCAGGAGGTTTCTCTCCTCAATACAAATTGGACAGTTCAAAACTATTTTCCTGCATATCATAGCTTTTCCTACTGTGGTGGCTACTAGCACTCCTACTTCCATTGGTTCTATGCTAATATGAAATCTGTTAGTTTTTGTGTTGGCTGCATTCTATTGGACAAAATCACTTCTATGTAATGTTACTGATTCCACAGGGATGTCGTATCAGTTCAAAGTCTTCAAATATTTAGAGTTTATTTCTCTGATATGGAAAAGGCCTTATTATGACAAGATCAGTGTCACAAGCATCAAGAAGGAACTTTTGGACTCCAAGAAGACTCTACAAAGTCTACAGCCCATCAAAAGTCGGGTCCCGAGTTTATCGTTCGAACGGCCTGGTGAAACGCCTGGACATAAACAATGATACCTTTAACTAAGGGTTCAGTCAATTTTCAGAAGTCTTCATCAAAGATATATTTCTAGAAGATTCTGCACAGATTCCAAGTTAAATAAATTGGATCCCTTGCATCCGTCCGGAAGATGAGAACTTTTCGTTCGGACCTTCCTCTGTGTCGAGAAGCTTCGAACTACTCCAGCTTGCATCTGTCCAGGCGTTTCAGCAGCACGAATGGACGCCACTCAGTGTTCGATCAACTATGGGATTTCTTTCCAAAACACAGATATGGGAAGACAGTTGCAACCATCCAGACGATGTGGATTCCCATCCAGACGGGCGAATCCTTAAGGCAAGTCGTACATTCAAAATCAAGACATCTGGACACCAGTCTTCATGGTCCGGACGCACGAGCTACATATATGGAAATTGTGTGTATCAATTCAACTGTCTGGACGACATGTTCTATGGTCTGGATGCGCGAAGCCTTGATATGAAAATTGCATGCAGCTAAGGTGCGACCGTCCGGACAATAGGGCAACACCGTCCGGACGCGGCTCAAATCAGGAAAGAATTTCAGCAAAATTTTGGAAGCCGAGTTGTCCGTCCAAATGCCTTATGTCTACTGTCCGGACGACGCCTAGGTTTTTCAAGCCAGATGCTCATTTGAACTTGCACCCTATAAATAGAGGTCCCTAGGTGTGAGAACAAAATATTAAATTTTGTGGTGCTTAGAGAGTTATATTTTAAAGTTACTGTGCCGATCTGCTCACTCTCGAGCCGTTGACAACTGCTGTTGCTGTGCTGAAATTGAAGTCTATCTTAGGAGTTGGTCCTAAGGTAAATGATTCCATTGAAGACCCCTTCAAGTAGGAGACTTGGTTGGGAGGCGTTTGTGTTGGGTTACACATTAAAGTTCAAGGTACAACCACTGCTGCATAAGGTTATGTGAGTGCTACTGCTTTGTAACTAGCTTTGTCTTCTGAATAGTGGATATCCTGGGTTTGGCTGCCCATGAGTGATTTTTCTCTTAACTGAATTTCCACTACGTCAACAAAATATCTGTCTCTTTAATTTATGCATTATGATATTTAGTTGCACACACTTGTTTTAAATTTGAAGTCCAATAATTTTCAATTGGTATCAAAGCGGGTACACTCTGTTAAGGATTTATTTCTTGAATGTGATCCTCATCTCTTGTGACTTCTATTTTTTCAACTACACCTTTTATCATGGATTTCTCTCAGTTATCTGAAGAAAATTATGATATTGAGCTCTTTAAAGTTTTTGCTAAATTGGATAAAATTGTTTCTCCAAAAGAGCTCAAAAAGTTGATGCAAGAAAAAGAGTCTTTTATTGTTCAGTTATCTGAATCACATGTTTTGATTGACTCTTTGAGATCTGAGAATACCATGTTATTTAACATTATTGATACACATGAGAATAAGTTAAAAGAATCTAAAGATCTATTGAAAAAATTCTTAAGTGATAATTTGAATAGCATGCTTTGTATTCATTCAGATATTTCTAACAAGCCTACTTTAATTGTTGATGACATGAGTACTTCTACTTCACATGCTTCTAATTTTGAATTAGATTCTACTGATATTAAGCCTGTGATAGTAGATACAGCTTGTTTAGAAAATTCTCGCTTAAATAATCATGTGATGCCAAAGTCCAAAGAATCAGGAACACGAGGTAAGTTTGTTCCTACTTGTCATAATTGTGGAAAAATTGGTCATATTAGGCCAAATTGTTATTTGTTGAAATCCCACAAGCCTTGGATTAAGTAGGATGCTCTGAGGAAAAGTGACGTTGAAGATTTTTCCTCATCAAAATATGTCCCTCCGCATAGGAGACATATAAAAAGTAAGGGTAATGTTATTTGTAAAAATGCTAACTATAATTCTGCAGAGAATATCAAGAAGCATTCAAACAAAAGAAGCTTGCCTACCTGTTATCACTACGACATCACCGGTCACATCCGACCCAAATGTCCACAGCTCCAAGCCCAGAATTCAAAGGTTCAAAAGGAAGTTGCCAACAAGAGCTACATCAAGCACTTTACCTCCTACAGCACTTCAGGCTCCACAGCATCAACAACAGTTTGTTCCAGCCTATCAGATTGGCAAATCAAAAAAGAACAAATCAAGGTGCTACAAGAGAAAGCCGCAGAAGCCCACTAGCAACCATGGCTATGAAAGGTTGTTGAGCCTGATGCAAGGTATGCTAAGGAGTATGACCAACATGGATATGACCCGCAAACCATCTCCACGGGTCAAGCAGCTATGGGTCAAGAATGATGAGACCATTCACCCCTTGAGGGAGAGTGAACTCACCTAGTAAAGGTGAAGTCTCACCATGCTAGGATTTTGGTTCCTAAATCCTAGTGCATGTCAGGTATGTTTGCATTGCATTGTTTATCATGTCATATCTTATTCATGCCTGAAGAACCATTTATTTTATCCCCCATATTTTCTCTTATAATCTTGAGAAACTTCTATAGATATTTTTTGGGATGACAGTTAAAAGCACGTCAGGTGGCTACTTTTCTGTCTTGGTATTTGTAAACCTCTCTCCCTGAGGACAGGTTTGATTTTACCTTACATGCTAAGACTAGATGTTATTTCCTTTTCCATAAGCATGTCGTTGTTGTTTTTCTATTTTAGTGTTTTCGACAAAAAAAAAATGGGGGAGAAGATGCAAAATTTTATTTTTGACTTTAGATAGCTTTTCAGATATTGTATGTGTTCTTGCTTGATATCTAAGTTCATTTTGCATTAATTGAATATGCTTATATATTGAAAAATTAAATGAACTTCTAATTTATACAAGTGCGTGTGAACAGTGTGCAACAAAATATTAAATGCGAAAATTAAAGGAGACAAATATTTTGTTGACGAAGTGGAAACTCAATTAAGAGAAAAACCACTTCGGGGCAGCCAAACCCAGGATATCCACTATTCAAAAGACAAAGCTAGTTACAAAGTAGTAGCACTCACATACCCCTGATGCAGTGGTCGTACCTTGAACTCTAACGTGTAACCCAACACGAACGCCTCCCAACCAGGTCTCCTACCTAAAAGGGTATTCAATAGAATCCTTTACCATAGAGCCAACCCCTAAGATAGACTTCGCAGCTGATCAAATCACACACTGGCAAAAGCTAAAGAGCTAACAGATCTTCAATATCTCCCTGAACACCCTCTCTAAGCTGTAAGGAATTCACCACTGAATTCTGTTTTGAATGCATGCCTAGAGCCTCTTATTTATAGGCTTAGGAAGCTCTAAATAAGGTAAAAAACGGAGTCTAGCCATACCGTTGTAAAACCATTGTTCACATAATCACATAAAATACGTTGAGTTCAATCAAGATAAACAATTTTCTAAGACAAGATAAAAGGTTTATCAAAATTGAATATAAACATTAAGGAATAATCCCAAGATTAAACATCCATAATTCATATTCATAGAATTCCCAAAGAAAAACACAATTATACCATCATTACTTGGAAATGGCTATATCAATACCTTACAGATGAGTTACAACTCTGGAGATATTCGAAATCATTTTTGTCGGAGAGAAATCCATCCGAAATCACTACTGGAACTTTGAAACATTTTTTTCCTAAAACCTAGGCACTAATCCTATTGATTTATATTTTCTATTCTGGCATGTTCTTAAAGCACGAATTAGAGGTCTATTTATAAAGTACAAGAGCAACACACGTCCAATTTGTGCTCTTCTAGGACTTCTAGTCCAAGTGGGAGAAGGAAAACTCTTTCCCTTTCTGATTTTACCTTGCTGTCAATTTCTGCAGTACAATTGCACTCGAGCTCACCATGTCGTGGGTTCCTACTGGTGGCCTAATGGTGTATGCTTGACCCATTGCGCTCGAGCCCAATTTTCTTGTAGCATTCAAGATTTGTATTTTTCCTAAGACACCTGAGAATGCTTAAAACACAAAACATTATATTACAATGAAACTAAATGCCTAACATATGCAAGTTAAGGGGGAATGTGCAACATTTGATCCTCTATTTATAGATTCAAGTTTACTAGGATAGATTTAAAAAAGGCAATCTTGGATCCTCATAGAACTAGGATAATACTCCTAGTTGAATATGAGTTGTGGCCCCAAAGGAATAAGTCCCCTGGTGACTACCGACCATCTCCTCATGTGCCACGTAGGGAAAACCTATCCCTTATCCAATAAGTCCAAAGTTTGGGCTTCGGTTTTATCCCATTGGCATAATGCTTGATGAGCTCCAAATATTGTATATTTGGACTCCTTAATTTGCATTTGCTAAACCTTCAGTTTTGTTATTTTATAATGTTTTTGAGTTAGTTGTAGTGTTTTAGTATTTTACAGGTTATTGAGAGAAAATAACAGTTTTTATGTGGAATTGCAAAGAAGCGGGAAAACCGTCTTAGTTTTGGCTCACTTTCATAGTGATTAATTTGAACCGATAATGATTTTTATAATAATTAATCTGATGGCTGAGGTTTGTGGTGCAGCTAGGTAACAATCTGAAAATAAATAATGATTTCTAAACAACCAAGCGTGTGTTCGTGTGCAACAAAATATCTGAAGTGCTAAAATAAAGGAGATAAGATATTTGTTGACGAAGTGGAAACTCTGTGAAGAGAAAAACCACTCTGGGGCAACCAAACCCAAGAAATTCACATTCCAAAGACAAAGCAAGTTACAAAGCCTTTGTACTCACAAAACCTATTGCTGTAGTCATACCTTTAACTATAACACGAAGCCCATCGTGAACGCTTCCCAACCAAGTCTCCTACTTGAAGGGGTCTTTGATGAATTCCTTTACCTTAGGGCCGACCCCTAAGACAAACTTCACATGAACAAGGTAGCACACACCGACAATGGCTAGAAAGCAAGCGGATATTCAATTCTCCCTAAACACCCTCTCTAAGTACTATGGAATTCTATATTGAATTCTTACAAATAACAAGCCTAGAGCCCTCTATATATAGGCTTCAGAAAACCTAACGCTACACAAATTCGGACTCTGGTTATGGAGCGTCCTGATGGAAGATAGCCTCGTCTGGACAGTCTTCTGCGACCGTCTTTCCAGAATAGCACAATTCTTCCCAAAACAGGACCACATTCGGACGGCTTGGCCATGCATCCGGACGGTCTTCTCTGTAACTCCTTTCTGCGCTCATAAAGGAAACCTAGAATATTCTGGAATGCTGGATATCGTCCGGACAAGTTGCCACGTCGTCCGGATGTCTTGTAAAAACTTCCCAAATAAGTGTCAATTGAAAACCAACTCCGAGTAGAAATTGGAGAAGCTTGACCTAGCGTCCGGACGGTGTTGCCCTGACATCCAGACGTCTTCAACACTGAAGCTTCTAGACACTGTGGGGTGTATGGTCGCCTTAAAAGGCCTGTCTGGACGGTTGCACAGGAACTGGCTAGCTGACTTTGAATTTGCATGGAATCTTCATGAACATCTTCTAGAAACTTGTGACAAGGGACATGGCTTGAAATAAACACTGTTCATAAAACTTGAAGATTATGAATAAGACCGATAATCCTGTTTAAATAGCAACCATTACATAAAGTGTTTTTATCATCCAGAATGTAGCCAACATAAAATATTAACAAACTCCCCCTTTGGCCATTCTGGGACAAAAAACACTTGACCGATTTGGAAATACATTACCGGTCCAAAACAAAAAAAATACTCCCCCTTTTTGTCACAAAAGGACAAAGGGTAAACAGAGTATAGTAGAAAAGCCATGGTATTGTAAACAAATACAAAAAGTCTCAGAAGTTCTCAAAATAACAATAATAAAAACATAATAAAAAAAAAATGCTTAATCATCATCATCATCATTAAGCTTGGGGTGATGATACTTCAGGCACTCCCAGATGTCAATCTGGCTCTGCTCTACACGCTCTCCTATAAGATTGACTTCCTGCTGGAGAGCTCCCATGGAAGACATAAGCTGAGCAAAAGCAATTTCAATGTTGAAGGAAGGAGGCATGGCCTGTGATGATGATGCAGCTGCTGAGGTGTCAACCGGAACTGGTGGAGGCTGAGGAACATCACCTTGACCCTCATGCCGCAACTGAGCATTAGACTTCATGAGAGTCTGTATGCCAAGAGGATCTTGAATCCGTGATCTGGGCTCTGAATTAGAAATATCTGTCACAAACTGAAGACAGATGTGAGTGGTCAAACACCCAAAGGATAGACTGGTGTTCGTCTTATCACGAACCTCAAGCATAGTGTGCAAAATGTACTTGCACAGACAAAAAGGTGTGATCATCACAATAGCATAAAGAAAGGTGGCCTTCTTGAGAGTGAGTGCACTGCGACAAGCTTGTGGCCAGAAGTTGGTCACAATAATATTTGCCAAGAACCGGTGCACAGGGGCAAAAGCACCAATACTGATCTGAGAGTGGGACTTCTCCTCCCCCTATGGTCGAGCACCAAAGAAATCCATGCTGGGAACCTCAACTCTTGGAGGGAAAGGAACACCTGAAACTGGCAAAATTGGGACCCCGAGCACAGAACTGATAAGCTGGGGATCAAACCGAATGGTGTGCCCTCTGACCATAGTCTGCATGATCAACCCTCTGTCATCATCCTGAATGATAATCATGTGGCCATAGAACTCCTCCACTAGTCTAGGAAAAGCCGGGCATGCACAATTATAGAGGTACTCCCACTGATTCTCCTAAATCATTTTCCCAATAGGGAGTAGAACTGGATCCCTCAGATCAGCGCAGAGAAGATTCCTCTGTGATAAGACTTGCCGCTTTTCCATGCAGAGACGCCTGTCAGCAACAGATTCTTCAACTCTTTGCCTAACTCGGGGTGGAGAGTCGTTTGAAGACATTTTTCCTGAACTAATAACCAAAAATATTCCACAAAAAATCATGAGAGCATTAAATCTTTTTAGTTCCAAAAAAAAAAATTGGGCATTATGACGGCTGTAAAATGGACTACTCCAAAAATTACAACAACAAAAATAACCAAAATATAACAACACAACTCAAAGACTATGCAAAAATTCAACCCAACAACAAAGCATATGGTCAATAAATCACATTATAAACCACATAAACCAAAATATGATAATCCCCAAAATAGGAACGCCCGGACCAAAAATAGGAACGTCCGGACAAACCTGCCGCTCTATCCGAACCTGAATCAAGAACATCCGAACAAACCTACAGCACCGTCTGGACATATAGAACCACCGTCTGGACGCTTCACACAAAAAACTGGAAAATAAAGGAAAAAGAGTAGAAAAATATTTCCCAAAAATAATTTCCAGAGCACGCATGTATAAAAAACTGATAACACAGTTCAATAGCATTTTAACACCGATGCAAAAATATAACAGAGAGTTAAGTAATTAGTTAGCAAAAATTTCCCTGAAGAAGAATTTTTAAACAGTCTACTTAACTCATGCGATGCGTGTGTGTGTGAAGACTTTCTCAGTAAGGTATGATCTTCACAGATATAATATAAAGCAACTAAATTTTTTAAAGAGAGAATTTTCACAATTATATCAGTCAAAAGTCAAACCTTATCAAATTAGGGCCTAGTCACCCTCATTTGATACTCTCCCCCTAAGAAGCAGTACAATTTTGAATTTTACTTGCACCATGAAGGACAAGATATATAGGTGTAATAGCACAGAAGCAGTGAATTTATTCATGTAACTTTAAGCTCAGAAGTATAACTGTGTGTTTCTCTTTGGTGCTGCAACTTAGAGATGAAGCCAGAATCTTTAGGACTAGGTTCAACTAGCGAATTGGTCAATTTGACAATCCTAGCACATAAATAATCTCTCAAAAGAATTTTCATAAGCAGAAAATCAGAGAAAAAAATGTACCTTAGGGGAGCCCTAGATAGTGCACATTTTCATCGCATGAGAAAAGCAACTATCTATCAAATAGATGCAGCAGGAAAACTTTGTAGATATCAAACAAGAACTCTCAGTTATATAAAGGCAAAAATAATTAATGTACCAAGAACTGAGAGATCAGGTAAGAATACATAAGATAGCTGAAAAGCTAAATAAGGGAATAAATATCTGCATCTTTCTCCCCCTCTTTTTTTTTTTTTTTTTTGGTTGAAAATAAAAATAGAAAAACAACATGCTACACAGGAAAGGAGACAATGTAGTCCAAGCATGTAACGTAAGGGCAAACCTGACCTCAAGGAGAGAGGTTTGACTATACCAAAATAGAAAAGCAGCCGCCCTACGTGCTTTTTCTTTCATCCCTAATTAATACATGTCATGCTCTAGGATTTAGGAACCAAAATCCTAGGCATGTGTGACCTCACCTACTAGGTAGGTTTGCTCCCCCTCAGGGAGTGGGTGTCCTCTTCCTTGTCCTATCCTCCCTTGTTTAGTTGCATCTCCAAAAATCTGACCAGATCTTGCATAAGAGAATTGACAAAAGGTTTTCCTTCATAGACAAGTTCCTTTTTGCAGTCCTTTATTTTTCCACATAAGGCTTTTTGGGGACCCAAGTCCTTTTTGCTGGAGGAGACTTTTGCTGCTGCTGATGCCTTGGAACAGGATTTCTGAGAGGAGGTCCATGATGCCTGGACCAAGCTTCTTTTAAGGTGGAGGACCCCTAGGCCAAACATGACTGCTAACTCCACATTGGTGACACATGGGAGTTCTAGGAGCCTGCCAAACTTTCTTCCTCTGAGCTTGACGATGTTGGTACTTAGGTCTAATGTGCCCAAGCTCACCACAATGATGGTATGTGGGAGGCTTTCTTCTGATAGGAAGCTTGGCCTGTGACTGAGGGACAACAGGAACTTCTCCTTCCATAGCAATTTTTCCCTTATCCACACATGAGGGTGGAGATTCCGGAATAACTAGCTTCACAAAGATAGTCTGGGAAGTAGAAGAAGTATCAGAAGTAGAAGGAGGAACATACCTGAGTCTGGTCTTGTCGGTTAGGCACTTCTGAATGGAGAGCATGTGAGTCAGCTTTCCGTCAGAGACTCTCTCTAGTTGCAATTGTGTCTCCAGAAGCCTCTCTTCTAGATCATTAATCTTTATCAACATAATGAATACTCAGTCCTTAGGCTGTTTAGTTCTAACATCTACTGTTTGTACTTCTCCCTCAGCTTCAAGAACTCAAAGTATTGAAGTTAATAGGCTGACTGCATATCTTCTTCTTCACTGTTCTCATAGTAGTAGGACTAAGAATCTTCCTTTTCTTCATATGGGGCTATGAAGGCCAGGAATTTTTCTTCCTCAGGAGTTTCTTCTTCCTTCTCTGACTTATCGCTGAGAGTAGTATTAAAGGCTTTCCCTTTTAGTTTGTTTAGATTTGCACACTCAATCTTGATGTGACCGAAGACTAAACATTCAAAGCATTGGGGACCCCTTGGATCCTTCTTCTAAGCTTCTTCTGGCTCAGTTGTGTGGGGAGCCTTCTTAAGTCTGTCAGAGAACTTCTTCTTGAATTTATTATTCTTCATGAATCGCTCGAAGTTCTTGGCTGACATTGCCACTGCATCTTCATCAATATCCGAGTCTTCGTCAAATGAGACTCTGGTTTTCTTCTTAGATGCCTTGAGGGCAATAGTCTTGCCTTTCTGACCGAAGGTAAGGAATATTTATATGTTTGAAGAGATCCTACCAGCTCTTCAATCTTCAGCTCCTTCAAATCTTTGCTTTCTTCTATGGTAGTCACCTTAATCCTGAAACGCTCAAACAAAGATCTTAGTATCTTTTAGATGATTTTTACATCCGAGATTGATTTCCCAAGACTCTCCATCATGTTTCTTAGGTCGCTAATCTTGGTGTTAAACTCTCCAAAGGTCTCTTCTTTGAGCAACTAAATTTCTTCAAATTAAGAAATTAACATTTGAAGCTTGGCAGATTTAACCAGTTTAGTGCCTTCATATGTTGTTTTTAGAATTTGCCATGCATCTTTGGCAACTTCACAATTTGAAATTCTTGCGAATTCAGATGGTGAGAGTGCTTGACATAGTGCATGGAGGGCTTTATCATAGGAAAGTCGTGCACTTGTTTGGGTAATTGTAATTTGGTTTGTTTCCTCTGGTTTCATCCAACCAATTTCAATAATTTTCCAGACGTCAATTGATTTTAAAAAGAAGCGCATGTGGGATTTCCAATAGCCATAGTTCGTCCCATCAAAGGGCCGAACAGAATTAAGATTTTGAGACATGATAAACAAAATAAAAGAAGAGAAGTAGAAGTCAAGAGATCACAGTCAAGAAATTAGCCTTAACTAGAGTGTACCAAGCTCTGATACCAATTAAAAATAAATAATGACTTCTAAACAACCAAGTGTGTGTTCGTGTGCAACAAAATATCTAAGGTGCAGAAAATGAAGGAGACAAGATATTTGTTGACAAAGTGGAAACTCTGTGAAGAGAAAAATCACTCCGGGGCAGCCAAACCCAGAAAATTTACTATCCAAAGACAAAGCAAGTTACAAAGCACTCGTACTCACAAAACCTATTGCAGTAGTCATACCTTTAACTATAACATGAAGCCCATCGTGAATGCTTCCCAACCAAGTCTCCTACTTGAAAGGGTCTTTGATGAATTCCTTTACCTTAGGGCTGATCCCTAAGATAGACTTCACACGAACAAGGTAGGACACACCGGCAACGGCTAGAGAGCTAGCGGATCTTCAATTCTCCCTAAACACCCTCTCTAAGCACTATGGAATTCTATATTGAATTTGTTAGTATTTTATATTGGCAACATTCTGGTTGACAAAAACACTTTATGTAATGGTTGCTTTTTAACAAGTTTATCAGTTCTATTTAGAGACTTCAAGTAATATGGACAATGTCTCATTTCATGCCATGTGTATGGTCACAAGTTTCTAAGAAGATGTCCATGAAGATTCCATGCAATTTCCAAGTCAGAACAACCAGTTCCTGTGCAACCGTCTAGACAAGCCTTTGAAGGCTTCCGGACGCCCCGCAGTGTCTAGAAGCTTCAGCGTTGAAGACGTCCAGATGTCAGAGCAACACCGTCCAGACGCTAGGTCAAGCTTCTCCAATTTCTACATGGAGTTGGATTTCAGTAATCGATACTATTTGGGAAGTCTCTGCAAGCTGTCTGGACGATATGGCAACACGTTCGGATGATGTCCAGTAATTCAGAATATTCTAGAGTTCCGTTCGAACGCGGAAAGGA
Organism: Alnus rubra; assembly: GCA_028654335.1. NCBI lineage: Eukaryota > Viridiplantae > Streptophyta > Magnoliopsida > Fagales > Betulaceae > Alnus > Alnus rubra. The sequence continues at coordinate 78,730 of JAJPGS010000635.1, forward strand.
TTTTAGTGAAAACCATCTGGACGCTAGATCAAGCTGTCCAGACGTGAACCTGATAAAGATAGAATTACGCTGTTTCTGAAAGGATATCGCAGAAATCTGTCCGGACGTGGCTAACTTTCGTCCGGACGCTCGCCAGACAGAGTCCGAATCTTAGCAGTTTTTGAGGTCTCTTAAAGCCTATAAATTGGGGGCTCTAGGCTAGTGTTTTGTACAGAATTTGTGACGACCCGATTTTATTTATTTTATTTTTTTTGAAAACTTAAAATGAGTCATCACAGTGGCATGACTACATATCGCTCAGCCAACATACGGTACACATTCCATAACATGTACTTAATAATCAGAGTTACATCTACGCAGCGGATAACACATAATAACATTATTAACATAGCGGAAGGTACATCTATAGACAACAGTTAAATACAACAAAGAGCCATTAATATGTCTATCTATTTAAGACTTCTATATAGCTATTAAATAAATATGTACTAAAAGCTTGGCTCATAAATACAATTGTCACATGCGACACGAGCCATAAACAAAATCTACTAAAAGGCGGACAACCCATGATCCAACCATTATAACTGTCGCGTCGGGCTTTAGTCATAACATCTCAAGTACTATGCTACGACGTCTTTCATTAGATCCATTGAACCTCCAGTCAAAACATCAGAGTCTGTACGGTTGTGGGATTAACCACATGCGTACAGGTGAAAGTATGAGTTCACCACCTTAGTAGTATAAGACTCACTAAGTATACAACATACACCAACATAAATGCATGTAGGGTTCAACAGCGTTATTCACAAATTATTAAGTTCACATAACAACACATTATCAAATACAAGTCACGCTGTTCATCACACATATATTATCACGGTTTCCACTAACAATATTCCACGCATCTCACTAGTTCTAGCACTTCAATGCTTAACTTGCCATCACCACCGCCCGTAAAGCTACGATCCGTAGGGCACACACCTCACGTGAGCTAGCACTTCAATGCTAGGCTTACCACATATCTCACTAGTACTAGCACTTCAATGCTAGGCTTACCATCAACACCGCCCGTAAAGCTAAGACCCGCAGGGCACACATCTGACGTGTACTAGCACTTCGATGCTAGGCTTACCACATATCTCACAAGTGCTTGCACTTCAATGCTAGGCTTACCATCAACACCGCTCGTAAAGCTTCGACTCGCAGGGCACACATCTCACGTGTACTAGCACTTCGATGCTAGGCTTACCACATATCTCAGCCAAGAGCTGCCACCCTCAGGCCTACCACTCATCTCAGCCAATAGCTACTACCCTATGGCCTACCACTGTGCCGGATACTACATCACTGGACTTACCATCTATCAACTACCAGGTTCTCATAATACCAAAGCATCCACACTATATACATATCATCACAGGTGTATTCACAAACATCTTTCTTTCAACACATACCACATTCCACAACAAACTCATATTTAACACATAATCTCATACTACACAAACCATCATTCCAACTTCATGTTATTCAACACCAAGCCATTTCAAACATATCAATGCAAACTTATCATCGCAATTCTCAATCCAAATATATCATAACTCATTCACATATATTTTTACCAACAATTCCATAACCATCAATACATTCCAATTTCAACAACATCCATTTATTATCACAATTCTTAATCCAAATATATCACAACCCATTCGCATATATTTTACTAACACTTCCATAACTATAAATACATTCCAATTTCAACATCCATTTATTATCACAATTCTTAATCCAAATATATCACAACTCATTCACATATATTTTCATGTATATCTTCAACATCAATTCATCAACATATTTTATTCTTCAAAATATAATTCATAATTACATATACCAAATCATCATCATGGAGTTACATCAAATTAAACTAAACATAGCAATTCATATATCTATCTTCCTAAAATCCCTCAGTGAGTAGAATACTCACCTGGTTGCGCGGATATCAAGCTTAGGTCTCCTAGAGGCCACCTTGCAATGTATCACTGTGGAATAACACATTGAACTATTAAATACTTTAGATAATTAACACCATAATTAGCACTTGAATCGCTCAAGGCTAAACTGTTGGAAAACCCTTAATATTTTTAAGGATCCCAATTACACATCCGTAAACCTTATTTACTAACCCAAAACACTTGTTTAAGATTAGACACTAAAATTATATACAAACACTAATTAAACTTAACACTAACCCAAAAATATTTATTAAGGGTTAGATATTAAAATTATTATTTAATTATTTACTTATAATATTAATTACTAACTCACAATTATTTTCACTAACATGCTAACATTAACTCTAAAATTATATTCACTAATCTTTTTAGAATAATTACTAATTAATTTACTTAAATCATTAACACATTTAAAATAACATTAACCCATAAGAAAATCTTAGATTAATTTCACAAATACTATTTAAACAAAGTACCCATAATTATTTATTTTTACTAATATTAGAACATATTCCCATAAATACCTATTTTTAGAAAACCCATAAGTAATTTGGGATTAATCATCACAATAACTATGATTAATCCACAAATTAATAATCTAGGTTTTAAACATTAAAAACCCCAAATCAATTTAACCCATCAAATTAGGTTTTTTTCAAAATTAACCCATAATTTATAAAACACTACCCCCACCACAATATTACTAACCCATAAGCATTTTACTAAGGGTTAATCACATAAAAACTAAATTAAAATTAAATACCCAAAAGTTAGGGTTTGAGGAAACTCACCAAAAATTCCACCAAATGTAAATCTAACACTTGGAGAGTGTTTAGTAAGCTCCTCACAATAAATCCTAAGAACACATAAAATCAAACTCATATTCTTAAATTTAATCTAAAATTTCAAAGACTAAGAATTTATGAAAATACCTCAAAATAATCGGTAGAAACGTAGATCGGACTTCGTAGATCACGTTACCGAAGTCGGATTTGAATTTGGACGGTTGGATCTTCGTAGATCATGATTTTTGTATGAAAAATCATAAGAGAAAAACCCTCCCCTTCCCTATTTCTTTTTCTCTCGGGTCAGATGACCCTTTCCCATTTTTTTTAAATTTTTATTTTTTCTTTTAAACAGCAGAGGTCGTGCGCCTCTGCTTTTGGAAAGGCCATTTGGCCATTCCTTTAATTGAGAAGGGAGGTGCACGTGCACCTCTCTTCTTTTTCTTTTTTTTTCTTTTTTAATTTTCTTTTACTTTTACTTTTTGACTTTTCTTTTGACTTTTTTTTTTCCTTCTCTCTTTCTGATTGTTCTTTTCTATTTCATTTTTTTTTTCTAATTTCATTTTCTATTTTATTTATATTATTTCTATCATCTTTTATTTATTTGCATTTCCCTATTTCCTTTCTCTTCTATTTCTTTTCTATCGACTTTAAAATTAGTCTCTTGCATTTTTAATAGCACTAAATTTCTTTAATCAATTAATTACTCAAATTTTATATTTTAATTATTAAATAATGTCCCAGACATTACAGAATTCGACAGTGAATTCCGTAGTGCTTTGAGAGGAGAATCGAAGATCCGCTAGCTGTCAAGCCATTACCGGTGTGTGCTCGTTGTTTGTGTGAAGTCTATCTTAGGGGTCGGCCCTAAGGTAAAAGAATCCATCAAAAACCCCTTCAGGTAGAAGATCTGGTTGGGAAGCGTTCGTGTTGGGTTACACGTCAGAGTTAAAGGTATGACTACTGCATAGGGTTATATGAGTATGAGTGTCTTGTAACTAGCTTTGTCTTTGGATAGTGGATTTCCTGGGTTTGGTTGCCCCGGAGTGGTTTTTTCTCTTCATAGAGTTTCCACTTCATAACAAACATCTTGTCTTATTTAAATTCTGTATTTAAGATATTTGTTTGCACACAAACACATACACTTGGTTGTTTTAGAAGTCAATAAATATTTTCAATTGGTATCAGAGCTGGTTACACTTTTGTTTTAGATTTATTTCTTGAGTGTGATCCATGACTTCTTCTAATATAAATATTCATGAGTTCCCTGAAGATGATTTTTATGATTTCTCTAAAGATACCATTTTGATAGGTAAACTCTTTAAGAAATCCAATAAAGAATTCAATAAGATTAAGCAAGAAAAAGAGTCTTTGATTTTACAATTATCTGAATCATATATTTTGACTGACTCTTTGAAATCTGCGAATACCATGCTTTTTGATACTGTTGATGCACTAGAGAATAAATTAAAAGAATCAGAGGATCTCTTGGAAAAATTCTCTAGTAATAATTTGAAAAAGCATGCTTTTGTATTCATACATATATTTCTAACAAGCCTGATTTAATTGTAAATGATTTAAGTACTTCTACTTCACATGCTTCTGATTCTGAATTAGATTCTATTGATATTAAGCCTGTGATAAAAGATACAACTTGTTTAAATAATTCTTGCTTAACTAATCATGTGATGCCTAACTCCAAGGAATCAGGAATACAAAGTAAGTTTATTCCTAAGTGTCATAATTGTGGGAAGATTTGGTCATATTAGGCCAAATTGTTATTTGTTGAAATCCCACAGGCCTTGGGTTAAGCAGGATGTTCTGAGGAAAAGTGAAGTTGAAGATTCTTCCTCATCAAAGTATGTCCCTCCGCATAGGAGACATATAAAAGGTAAGGGCAATATTGTTTGTAAGAATGCTAACCATATTTCTGCAAAGAAAATCAAGCAGCATTCCAACAAAAGAAGCCTGCCCACCTGTCATCACTACGGCATTACCGAGCACATTTAACCCAAATGTCCACAGCTCCAAGCTCAGAAGAAGAAGGCTCAGAGGAAGTTGCCTACTAAGACCACATCAGGCACTCTACCTTCGGTGGGATATCAGGTTCCATGGCATCAGCGACAACAACAGCAACAACAGCGGTCTATTCCAAAGAACACATCAAGACATTACAAGAAAAAGCCGTAAAAGCCTTATAGCAACCATGCCTATGAAAGGCTGCTGAGCTTGTTACAAGGGATGTTGAGGAGTATGGACAGTATGAGCAATACCCGATCACATCTACCACTGGTACACCAGGGTTGGGTCAGAAAGGACGAGACCATTTACCCCTTGAGGGGGAGTGGACTCATCTAGTATAGGTGCAATCTCACCATGCCTAGGATTTGGGTTCCTAAATCCTAGTGCATACCAGGTATGTTTGCATTGCATTAATTGTCATACTTATAAATCCTATTTTTGCCGTGCATTCTGTTTAAGGAACCAACTTTTCTATCCCTAGATTTTCTCTTGGTTGGTTTGAGAATTTTTTGCAAGAACATTCTAGGGATGACAGAGAAAGCATGTCACTGCTTTTCTGTCTTGGTATAGTCAAACCTCTCTCCTTGAGGTCAAGTTTGCTCTTACCTACATGCTGGGACTAGATGTTATTTCCTTTTTCATAACCATGTCCTTGTTGTTTTTCTATTTCATTTTTTTCAACAATATATATATGGGGAGAAGATGCAGAATTTTTATTTTTTTAGAGTTGTTTTCAGATATTGTATGTGTTTTTGTCTGATATCTCAGTTCATTATGCATTAATTGAGTATGCTTATATATGATTGAGAGTTTATGTTTGATATCTGCTAAGTTTTCCTGTGCATCTTAATACTAGATAGTTGCTTTTCTCATGTGATGAAAAATTGTGCACTATCCAAAGCTCCCCTAAGGTACTTTTTTGCTCTTTGACTTTTAGCTTCTGGAAATTCTAATGAGAGAGATTTTTTTGCTAAGATGGTCAAATTGACCAACTCGCTAGTTGAACCTAGAACCCATAAATTCTGGCATTCTTTCTAGGTTGCAGCACCAAGTGATAAATAACATTCAAAACTGAATATATGTGGATAAATAAAAAGATCCACTGCTTATGCTAAATCTGTTCTTGATCTTGTCCCTAAAGAAACAATCAGTGACAAAATCATTGCAGAAATAGACGGTCACTAAAGGATGAAGTAAAAGAAAAGTGATGCAGCTTAAGGGAGTGTATCAGATGAGGGTGGCTAGGCCCTAGTAAAATAAGGTTTGACTTTTAACTGATCTAACATTGATTTTCTCTCTTATTTAGAAAATCCGGTTGCTTTGAGTCATATCAATAAACTTCATATCTTATTGAGAAAGCTTTCACACACACGCATTGCATGAGTTAAGTTTACTATTGAAAATTTTCTATCTGCAGGGAAATTTTTGTGCTTATTGACTCTTAACTCTCAATGATATCTTGGTATATTTTTGAAATGTTATTTGACTGTTTTATCAGTTATTTATACATGTGTGTTCTGAAGCTAACGTTAGGAAAAAAAAATTATGCATATTTCCCTCTGTTTTTCAGCTTCTAGTGTGAAGCGTCCGGACGTGCTCAGCTCTGTCTATCTCTTATCTGACAGTATGCCGTCCGGACGAATATGTACCACGTTCGGACGCGAGATTTTTGCTTTCTCTGCCAAACACACATGCTACTTTTTATCTGTTCTATCATGTTGTGTTGTGTGTGTTTTATCTTGGACTGATCCTGAGATTTTGGCATTCTCTGCACATCTTTTCTCATCCCCAGGTATTTCCTTTGACTTTCATTATTCCCTTAAGCTTTGGTTCTTTTTAGAATATTGGAATCTTTAATTGATTATGATTTGAGAGATTGTGCATGAATATCTTTTTCTGTCTTTATGTTGAATGGATATTACTAATCTGTGTCTTTTGGATTGCTATATCTACTTTTGTATTTCTTTATGCATCCAATTGATAGCCATCATAATACTACATTATTTTTGAAACTAAGAGGATCTAATATTTCTTTGTGGTGTTATTTTTGGATAGATTTCTGTTTAAATATTTTCATGAATATGTTGTCCAGTGGCTTCCAGCATAGTGTCAGACAGAGGCCTCTTTGGAAAACAGACTAGTGTTGAAATTATATGTTCCAGAGATCTCAAATTTTAGATGAGCTCATTCTCCTTGCTCATACAGAGTCTTCCGTAACCTTTTCCTCTTAGATTTGCACCAACTAGAGATTCAATGGTGAATCTTCTTTATCATCTTGCAGACCACTTGTCTAGAGGATTTCTTTCTGCGGATGATCAGTTTCGGGCTAGAAGACTCAAGTGACTGAAAATTTTCAGTTTATGGTTTCTTGGCTTCAAGACCAAGAAGCCCAAGTGGCTCAAATTCAGGAAATATGATATCTTGAGGTTTTTGTTTTCTCTTGTTGATTTGAACTTTTGATGAAACACTTTACTATTATTCTTGTTGCTTTGAATCTTAGTAATTTTGGTTTTCTCCTATACTTTGTTTACCCTTTGTCCTTTTGAGACAAAAAGGGGGAGTATTTTTTCTTTTGGATTGGGAATGTATTTCCAAACCGGTCAAGTGTTTTTTTGTCCCAAAATGGCAAAAGGGGGAGTTTGTTAGTATTTTATATTGGCAACATTCTAGTTGACAAAAACACTTAATGTAACGGTTGATTTTTAATAGGTTTATCGATTCTATTCAGAGTCTTCAAGTAATATGGACAGTGTCTCATTTCATGCCATGTGTATGACCACAAGTTTCTAAGAAGATGTCCATGAAGATTCCATGCAATTTCACAGTCAGAACAACCAGTTCCTATGCAACCGTCTGGATGGGCCTTTGAAGGTGTCCAGATGCCCCGCAGTGTCTAGAAGCTTCAACGTTGAAGACGTCCGAACGACAAAGCAACACCGTCCAGACGCTAGGTCAAGCTTCTCCAATTTCTACACGGAGTTGGATTTCAGCAGTCAACACTGTTTGGGAAGTCTCTGTAAGCCGTCCGGACGACGTGGCAACACGTTCGGATGATGTCCAGTAGTTCAGAATATTCCAGAGTTCCGTTCGAACGTGGAAAGGATTTTAGCAAAGACCATCCGGACACTCAGTCATGACGTCCGGACGTGAACCTAATAAAGATAGAATTACGTTGTTTCTGAAAGGATATCGCAGAAATCTGTCAGGACGTGGCTAACTTCCGTCTGGAAGCTTGCCAGCCAGAGTCCGAATCTCAGCAATTTTTTAGGAGAATGGAAGATCCGCTAGCTCTCAAGCTGTTGCCGGTGTGTGCTCGTTGTTTGTGTGAAGTCTATCTTAGGGGTCGGCCCTAAGGTAAAGGAATCCATCAAAAACCCCTTTAGGTGGAAGATCTGGTTGGGAAGCGTTCGTGTTGAGTTATACGTCAAAGTTAAAGGTATGACTATTGCATAGGGTTATGTGAGTACGAGTGTCTTGTAACTAGCTTTGTTTTTGGATAGTGGATTTCCTGGGTTTGGCTACCCCGGAGTGGTTTTTTCTCTTCATAGAGTTTCCACTTCGTAACAAATATCTTGTCTTAATTAAATTCTGTATTTAAGATTTTTGTTTGCACACAAACACACACACTTGGTTTGTTTTTGTTTTATAAGTCAATAAATATTAACAGAATTCTTACAAATAACAAGCCTAGAGCCCTCTATATATAGGCTTCAGAAAACCTAATTCTAGACAAATTCGGACTCTGGCTATGGAGAGTCTGGACGAAAGATAGCCTCGTTCGGACGGTCTTCTGCAACCGTCTTTCCAGAATAGCTCAATTATTCCCAAAACAGGACCACATCCGGACGGCTTGGCCGAGCGTCCAGACAGTCTTCACTGTTACTCCTTTCCACGCTTGTAAAGGAAACCTGGAATATTCTGGAATGCTAGATATCGTCCGGAAAAGTTGCCACATCGTCCGGACGTCTTGCAGAAACTTCCCTAATAAGTGTCGACTGAAATCCAACTCCAAGTAGAAATTAAAAAAGCTTGACCTTGTGTCTGGATGGTGTTACCCTGACGTCCAGACGTCTTCAACGCTGAAACTTCTAGACACTGTGGGGCATCCGGATGCCTTCAAAGGTTTGTCCGGATGGTTGCATAGGAACCATCTAGCTGACTTGAAATTTGCATGGAATCTTCATGAACATCTTCTAGAAACTTGTGACAAGGCACATGGCTTGAAATAAACACTGTTGATAAAACTTGAAGATTATGAATAAGACTGATAATCCTGTTTGAATAGCAACCATTACATAAAGTGTTTTTGTCATTCAGAATGTAGCCAACATAAAATACTAACACAATAAAATTAAAAAAAAAAAAAGAGTTCGTATGGTACAAGATTGGAAGACATTTGTTTTGTCTTGACAAAAGATACAAGTGGACGTGTGGAGGCATTTTGAGTGTATTATTCTTGGACCTACATTAGACGGGCGTGAGATATAAGAGCTCTTCAATCTTCACCTGTTTCTCCAAGCTGGCAGTAGATTCTCCAACTCATTCTGAAAAATAGAAATTGACTTCTAAAATATATACACGTGTGTGTGTGCACAAAGTGTTAGCAAAAATTAACAATGCGAAAAATAAATAACACAAGGATTTTTGTTAACGAAGTGGAAACTCAAGATGAGAAAAACCACTCCGGGGCAGCCAAACCCAAGATATCCACTATTCAGAAGACAAGACTAGATACAAGATAGTAACACTCACATACCCCTGATTCAGTGGTCGTACCTTACTCTCTAACATGTAACCCAACACGAACGCCTCCCAACTAGGTCTCCTACCTGAAGGGGTCTTCAATGGAATCCTTTACCTTAGGGCCAACCCCTACGATAGACTTCAGTTTAAGCGCAGCAAACAGTACACACAATAATGGCTCTAGAGAGAACAAATCAGCTCAATAACCTCACAAATAACTCTCTAAGCTCTAGAGGAATTCAATACCGAATTCTTGCAGTTCTCAATGCCCATGGGCCTCTATTTATAGGTTGAGGGTTCAAATGGGTGACTGCTTTGATAAATACGGGCGTCGTTCAGACGGTGGACATGGACCGTTCGGACAAACAACTGTACGACCAGAATTCTAAGATTTTCGCTGACAATCTTTCCTGTTTGAGAACCGCGTCCAGACGGGGAGGCACTGTTGTCCGGACGGTCGCACATCCGCTGCAAGTAATTTCCTTACTAAGGCTTCACGCGCCCGGACCATGGGGGATTGCCGTCCGGACGGTTGATCTTCTACACACAATTTCCATATCTGTTGAACGCGCATCCGGACCATGGTAGACTGACGTCCGGACGGTTGCAGCAATCTTCCCATATTTTCTTTTGGAAAGAAAATCTAAAGCTCGATCACTGAGAGTCGTCCGGACGGGCTGCTGAATCGTCCAGACGGATGCAAGCTGGAATAGAGGCTTCTCGATTCAAAGGAGTGTCCGGACGGAAATCTACGTCGTCCGGACGGATGATGCTTTGGTCTATCGGGAGTCTGGACGGTATCGCATGTCGTCCGGACGGTTGGCAGGGAACCAACTTCTTTGACTTGCAAACAATGCAGAATCCTTTGAAACACTTCTGAATAGTGGAATCCCTGTTGAAAAGCATCTTTACATATAAGTGATTTTGTTCAATCAGAATGTGGCCAATCACAAACTAACAAACTCCCCCTTTGGCCATTCTGGGACAAAAATTACTTGACTGGTTTGGAAATACATTCCCGGTCCAAAAATAAAAATTAAAAATTACTCCCTTTTTTGTCACAAAGGAACAAAGGGTAAAATAAAGTAATGAAAACCAACCATAACAAAAATTACTCCCCTTAACAGTTTCAGAAGGACCAGGGTAAACAGAGTAATATTATCAACAGACAAAGACGTTCTAAAATCCAAAACAATAGGAAAATAGAGAAGAGTTTGCAAGTGGCCCAAAAGTGAGGAACATAAATCCTTCAAGTACCAAATCCTACTTCGGCTTCTAGCTCCGGAAGCCGGGAACCATGGACTAAAAAACCTTCAATCTATTGAATTTGCAAAGCCTGAAACTGATTATCCGCAGATTGACATCCTCTAAGCAACTGGTCTGCAAGATATATAACGAGATTCACCACTGAACCTCTAACTGGTGCAGATTTGAGGGAATGCTACGGAAGGCTCTGCATGAGCTGAGGGAAAAGCTCATCTTAAATCCTGAGACCTTTGGAAATTTTGAACACATGACCTCAAACAAAATTAATTTTCCAAAGGATGCATCTGTCAAACACTATGCTGGGAGCCGCTGGATGTCGTATTCCTGAACCAAAACCAATCAGAAACATTTCCAAAAATACCATTAGATCCTGTTAGTTCCAAAAATAATGTGGTATTTAGGCTGCTGTCAAATGGATGCCAAAGAATTATAAAAAAAAAAAGATCGCAATCCAAATGACCCAGATATATCAATATCAACCCAACACACAGACAAAATAGGATTTTCATGCACACTATCTCAAGAAATATCCCAACAAATATTCCAATATTCTAAAAGTACAAAAACTTAAATGACTAACGAAAGACACAAAAAAGATCATGGGATGAGAAGAGATGTGCAAAGAATGCCAAAATCTCGGGAGAAATCCACGAGAAAAACACACAACATGACTTGATAAATCAATAAAAAATGCAAAGATGTGTGTCTGGCAAAGAAAGAGACGCAATTCTTAAACCTGTAGAGATCCTATTCGGACATGTCATTTAACCATCCGAAAGGCTATTGCTAGAACAGCAATACGGCAAGACTGCGCTCGTCCGAATGTATGAATAGATCCATCCGGACGTTTCACACTGAAAATCTGAAGCTGGAGAAAAATTTGCAGAAAAATATTTTTTCCTAAAGTTAGCTTCAGAACACACATGTATAATCAACTGATAAAACAGTCAAATAACGTTGCAAATATATGCAAAGATATAAATGAGAGTTAAGTATTCAATAAGCACAAATTTCCTGCAGATAGAAATTTTAAATAGATTACTCAACTCATGCAATACGTGTGTGTGTGTGTGAAGAATTTTCCCATAAGGTATGACTTTAACTGATATGACAAAAAACAACCAGATTTTCTAGACAAGAGAGAAAATCAATGAAAGATTAGTCAAAAGTCAAACCTTATAACTTACTAGGGCCTAGCCACCATCATCTGATACACTCCCACTAAGATGCAGCATCCAATTGTTTTATTTGTACCATGAAGGACAAGGTAAATATTTTACTTGTACCATGAAGGACAAGGTAAATATTTTACTTGTACCATGAAGGACAAGGCATATTTTAGCACATAAGCAGAAAATATACATATATCGCGCAGAATTCATAAAGCTAACTTATTGATTCTTTTGATGCTGCAACCTAGAGAAAATGCCAGAATTTTTTGGTTCTAGGTTCAACTAGCATTTGGTCAATTTGGCCATCTTATCAAAAACCTCTTCTCTTATCTAGAATTTCTAGAAGTAACAACTCAGAGAATGAAAAGATGTACCTTAGATAGTGCACATTTTCATCGCATGAGGAAAGTAACTATCTATCATTAAGATGCAACAGGAAAACTTAGCAGATATCATGCATAAACTCTCAATCATATATAAACATATTTAATCAATGCACAATGAACTGAGATATCAGGCAAAAACACATGCAATATCTGAAAAGCTATCAAAAGAAAAAAAGAAAAAAAAAATTCCGCATCTTCTCCCCAATTTTTATTTTATTTTTGAAAATTTTTTTTGTTGAAAACCAATAAACAGAAAAACAACAAAGGCATGCTTATAGAAAAGGAAATGTCATCTAATCCCAGCATGTAAGGTAAAGCCAAACCTGTCCTCATGGAGAGAGGTTTAGAAATACCGAGACAGAAAAGCAGCCGCCTGACGTGCTTTTAACTGTCATCCCTAAAGAAAAATATCTGCAGAAGTTTCTCAAGATAGCAAGAGAAAATATGGGGGATAGAATAAATGATTCCTCAAACAGAATGCAAAGCATGAATAAGTTATGACATGAAAAACAATGCAATGCAAACATACCTGACATGCACTAGGATTTAGGAACCAAAATCCTAGGCATGGGAGACTTCACCTTTACTAGGTGAGTCCATTCCCCCTCAAGGGGTGAATGGTCCCATCCTTCCTTACCCATACCTTCTCTTCCTGTGAGGCAGGGGTGTGAGCCATGTCCCAATTGATCAGTCTGACTAGGACATTCTTCATCATGTTGACAAGCTCTTCATTGGCTTGATTCTTCTTGGGTTTGTGAGGCTTCACTTTGAAGCATTCGGCTTTGATGTGGCCATACTTACCACAGTGATGACATGAGGGAGAATGCCTTTGATGATAATGCCATCGTTGTCGAAAAGCAAGATAAGACTTGGAAGGTTTAGAGCTAGACTTAACTGTCTTTTGCTCTGTTTTCCTGATCCGAGGCTGCTGATGTCGGATCTGAGGGCAGTGTGGCCTGATGTGTCCAAAGACACCACAATGATAGCAGGTAGGCTGACTTTGTTTGCTGAAATGATTCTTGAAGGGCTCTGCAAATTTAAGATTAGCACTTCCACAAGTAACAAAGTCCTTACCTCTTTGAGATATATGCCTTTTATGGGGCGGAACATATTTATCTAAAGAGGTTTTCTTAATACAGCCCTTTCTTGAATCCTCTTGCTTTTTCCAAGGTCTGTGGGATTTTAACAGATAACACTTTAGTCTAATATGACCAACCTTCCCAAAATGATGACAGATAGGAACAAACTTACCTTGTGTTCCCGAATCCTTGGAGTTAGGCCTCACACATTTATTTAAGCAAGAATTTTTGGAACAAGCTGTATCTACTATCACAGGCTTAATATCAACAGAATTAGAGGCATGTGAAGTACAATTACTTAAATCATCAACAGTTAAATCAGGCTTGTTCGAAATATCTGAATGAATACATAGCATGCTTTTCAATTTATCACTTGAGTATTTTTCCAATTTAATCTCAAGTTCATTAATAGTATTCAGCAACATGGTATTCTCAGATTTCAAGGAGTCAATCAAAACATGTGATTCAGACAATTGTATAATCAATTACTCTTTTTCTTGCTTCACTTTTTTGAGCTCTTTTGGAGAAACAATTCTATCTATTTTAGCAAAAACTTTAGAGAGCTCAATATCATAATTTTCTTCACATAACTGAGAGAAATCCATGATAAAAGGTGTAATCTAAAAATAGAAGTCACAAGAGATGAGGATCACACTCAGGAAATAAATCCTAAACAGAGTGTACCTGCTCTAATACCAATTGAAAAATAGAAATTGACTTCTAAAATAAATACACGTGTGTGTGTGTGCACAAACTGTTAACCAAAATCAACAATGCAGAAAATAAATAACACAATGATTTTTGTTAACGAAGTGGAAACTCAAGATGAGAAAAACCACTCTGAGGCAGCAAAACCCAAGATATCCACAATTCACAAGACAAGACTAGATACAAGATAGTAACACTCACATACCCTTGATGCAGTGGTTGTACCTTGCTCTCTAACGTGTAACCCAACACGAACACCTCCCAACCAGGTCTCCTACCTGAAGGGGTTTTCAATGGAATCCTTTACCTTAGAGCCAACCCCTAAGATAGACTTCAGTTTAAGCGCAGCAACAGCACACACAATAATGGCTCTAGAGAGAACAAATCAGCTCAATAACCTCACAAATAACTCTCTAAGCTCTAGTGGAATTCAATACCGAATTCTTGCAGTTCTCAATGCCCATGGGCCTCTATTTATAAGTTGAGAGTTCAACTGGGCCACTGCTTTGATAAATACGGGTGCCGTCTAGACGGTGGACATGGGCCGTTCGGACGGACAATTGTACGACCAGAATTCTGATATTTTCGCTGAAAATCTTTCCTGTTTGAGAGTTGCATCCGGACAGTGAGGCATTGTCATCCGAACGGTCGCACATCCGCTACAAGTAATTTCCTTACTAAGGCTTCGCTTGTCTGGACCGTGGGGGATGGCCGTCCGGACGGTTGATCTTCTACACGCAATTTCCATATCTGTTGAACGCGCGCTCGGACCATGGCAGACTGACGTCCGAACGGTTGAGTTTGAATTGCAAACTTGCCTTAAGGAGTAGCCCGTCCGGACGGTTGCAGCAATCTTCCCATATTTACTTTTGGAAAGAAAATCTGAAGCTCGATCACTGAAAGTTGTTCGGACGGGCTGCTGAATCGTCCAGACGGATGCAAACTGGAACAGAAGCTTCTAGATTCTAAGGAGTGTCCAGACGGAAATCTACATCGTCCGAACGGATGATGCTTTGGTCTGTCGGGGGTCCGAATGGTATGGTACGTCGTCTTGACAGCTGGAACTATGGACGGATGAGCTTTCGGAAGGGATGACACAACGTCCGGACGGCTGGCAGGGAACCAACTTCTTTGACTTGCAAACAGTGCAGAATCTTCCGAAACACTTCTGAATAGTGGAATCCTTGTTGAAAAGCATCTTTACATATAAGTGATTTTGAAGGTGGCCAATCACAAACTAACACATTCTTTCCATAAACTGGCACAAGATTCTTCCTATGCATTTAAGCAGCAGCAGGAGCGTGAGTGATACAAGACACATATTCTTTCCAAGCCAAGACCCAGCCATGGACGTGAACTAAAGCACCGGATCAGAACATATTGTTTCCAAACCTGGCATTGAACGCACGGACTGTTTCCAAATTAAGCAACAGATGGAACACAATTTTCTTACCTTATGAAGCATCGGTTTGTTCTCGATCTCCATGCAAGAGACCTCGCAGCACACGACTCCCTCTATATTTGGCAGCACCAAAAATCATGCACAAAGAGTAGACCTGGCAACACTAGTACATACGAAAAATCTTGCCATGCACGTTTCCTCCAGTTTTGGCAATAGTAGAAACACATCTTCCTCCATGCACAAGAGACCAGCAGCAACACACGTGTTCAGCATGCACCAAAACGCAAGCTTCTTTCCAAAACAAGCAGCAACCGAGAGAAACACGCATGCAATGTATTGAGTGCAATTCTGGAAATAATAAAGGAAAGAAATAAGGGACACACGTTATTTTCCTTCCCAAGGACGTGTGATTGTGCAGGGCCTTGAGCTTGGAGAACCAAACAGAACAAAACAGACATGGAAAGCTGAACGTGCGGCGCAAGCAAGAGAGACATTCTTTTATTTCCAAAGCAGTGCACCAGCACGTGAAGGGCAGCAAACTGAGAAGCACGGATCTCCTTCCATGCTCAGAAGAACTGACATCAGCTACATAGGTTATTTCCAAAACTAGCAACCAAGAGACACGCATGATTCATTCCAAACAAAAGAAGAACATGTGCGGTGCAAGAGGACTAAATGACGGCAATAACGAAGACATGTCTTTCTCCAATTTTGGCAAGGATCAGCATTGAACCAATTATGACCCAAGACATGTTCATTCCTGTTAGTTTTTGTGTTGGCTACATTCTGTTGGACAAAATCACTTCTATGTAATGTTGCTGCTTTCACAGGTATGTTGCTTTATCCAGAGTCTACTCTTCAGCTATGTTCTTCAAGAAGATTCTGTGAAGTTTTCAAGGAAGTTTATTTCGGTTCCCTGTCAGCCGTCCAGACCACGTGGTCTCCCGTCTGGATGCTCATCAGTCAGCAACATCCGTCCGGACGACGTGGTATTCCCGTTCAGACGCTCTTATGTCAAAGCATCATCCGTTCGGACGACGAGAACTTTCCGTCCAGACGCCCATCAGTGTCTAGAAGCTTCGAACAAGTTCAAGATTGTATCCGTCCGGACGTAATGGTGAATCGTCCGGACTCTCTTCAGAGTTTGAGAAGATCCCAGTGTTCCAGTGCATCCGTCCGGACGACGTGGCTATACCGTCCGGACGCCATTCAGTGTTTAACAAGCATTAGGGTTTCTGACTCAAGACACGGTTATGGGTAGACGGCTGCTACCGTCCGGACGATGTGTGATCTCGTCCGGACGATGTTCTCTATAAGGCAAGATGTGCATACAAAGTTCAACCATCCAGATGTCAGCCTTCATGGTCCGAACGATCAAGCTTCAATTATGGTAATTACGTGCAGCCAAAGTGCAACCGTCCGGACGCTAGGACTGTCTGGACGCGGCCTTGTTATGGAAGCTTTCAGTGCTATTTTGAAAGGCGGTTGCAGTTGACAGTCCGGACGCTCGGTCAAGCCGTCCAGACACCCTCAGGTATTTTGGTCATAACGTTTTACTCAAATATCGGATTGGGACGAAATCGGCGTCGTTGGAAAGCTAAGAAAATGTTCTGTAAATTGAGCGTCCGAACAGACTCTGTCCGGACGGAAAGATTTGCCCGTCCGGACGGCCCTGCCGAAAATTCCAAAATTACTTTTCGGACAAGAAAAACTTGGCCCGTCCGGATTGTCCAAGGCTCCCGTCCGGATGCGCGTGCCTCAGAATCTGTTTTGACTCGATTTTGGGTTTCCAAAGCCTATAAATAAGAGGCTTGAGGCATGCTTTCAACAGAATTCGATAGTGAATTCTCTACAGCTTAGAAAGGGTGTTTAGGGAGATATCGAAGATCTGCTAGCTCTCTTGCTTTGCCAGTGTGTGATTTGATCAGCTGTGAAGTCTATCTCAGGGGTTGGCCCTAAGGTAAAGGATTCCATTGAAGACCCCTTCAGGTAGGAGACCTGGTTGGGAGGCGTTCGTGTTGGGTTACACGTTAGAGTTCATGGTACGACCACTACATCAGGGGTATGTGAGTGCTACTACTTTGTAACTAGCTTTGTCTTCTGAATAGTGGATATCCTGGGTTTCGCTACCCCGGAGTGGTTTTTCTCTTAATTGAGTTTCCACTTCGTCAACAAAATATTTGTCTCCTTTAATTCCGCATTTAATATTTTGTTGCACATTGTTCACACACACTGTTAAATTAGAAGTCCATTTAATTTTTTTTTCAATTCCAAGCCTAGCAGTATCAAAAAGGAAAGCACCAAAAAGAGATACACAAATTTTCCTTAAAGATCGTGCGGCACCTTAGAGATTGAGAGATATATTTTATTGACCTAGCAGCACCTAAAACCCTAGGCCTTAGTCTATTTATATTGTTTTTTCTCTTGATGGGGGGCGGTGAATGTATAGCCAAGGGGCATAAGTCAAAATTGTATTTTTCCTATTAGACTTTTAGTTTTGTAAGTTCTCTTTACACTATTTCTTCTTGCATTATTTTTTAAAATCAAAATGACTTCTAATATAAACAAGTGTGTGCAAAGATGTGTGCAACAAAATATCAACAAACAGAAATAAAGGAGACATATATTTTGTTAATGAAGTGGAAACTCAGTCAAGAGAAAAACCACTCCGGCGCAGCCAAACCCAGGATATCCACTATTCAGAAGACATGACTAGTTACAAAATAATAGCATCCACATACCCCTGATGTAGTGGTCGTACCTTGAACTCTAGCGTGTAACCCAACACGAACGCCTCGCAACCAGGTCTCCTACCTGAAGGGGTCTTCAACGGAATCATTTACCTTAGGGCCAACCCCTAAGATAGACTTCAGATCAGTGCAACAACAGCGCACACAACAATGGCTTAAGAGAGACTAACTCAGCACAATAACTCTACAATATAACTCTCTGAGCACTAAAGAATTCAATACTGAATTCTTGCAATTCTCAAGCCTAGGGACCTCTATTTATAGGCTGCAGGTTCAAATGAGCGTCTGGCTTGATAAACCTATGCGCCGTCCAAGCGGTAGACATAAGGCGTCCGGACGGACAACTGTGCCATCAGCTTTCCAAAATTTCGCTGAAATTCTTTCTTGATTTGAGCCGCGTCCGGATGGTATTGCCTTGTCGTCTGAACGGTCGCACTTTAGCTGCACGCAATTTCCATATCAAGGCTTCGCGCGTCCGGACCAAAGGAATGGTCGTCCGGACGGTTGATCAGATGCACGCAATTTCCATGTAAGTAGCTCGCGCGTCCGGACCATGAAGGCTATCGTTCGGACGTGTGAATCTTGAATGCGCAACTTGCTTTATGGTGAGCGCGTCTGGACGGGAATCCACATCGTCCGGACGGTTGCAGCGATCTTCCCATATCCGTGTTTTGGAAAGAAATCCCATAGCTGGTCGAACATTGAGTGTCGTCCGGACGTGTTGCTGAAACGTCCGAACGGATGGAATAGTTCGAAGCTTCTCGACACAGAGGAAGGTCCGGACAGAAAGTTCTCGTCGTCCGGACAGATGATGCTTTGGACAGTTGGGCATCCGGACGGTATATCACGTCGCCCGGACGGCTGTAAGGGATCCGATTTTTCTGACTTGTAGACTATACAAAATCTTCTAGAAGACCTCTGAATAGCAGAATCTCTGTTTAAGAGCATCATTACATAGAAGTGATTTTGTCCAACAAAATGAAGCCAATTACAAACTAATAATTTTCTTTTTGTCTCTCAATGTTTATGATTTCAATTCAAATCAGCGTGTTGTTTTTAGTCATGAGAGGCTAAAATCTTCAACTAAGGTTGAAGATGAAATCTCGTCATTGATAATGCACGAT
The DNA here is from genome assembly GCA_028654335.1 of Alnus rubra. Lineage (NCBI taxonomy): Eukaryota > Viridiplantae > Streptophyta > Magnoliopsida > Fagales > Betulaceae > Alnus > Alnus rubra. The sequence goes on from JAJPGS010000635.1 coordinate 98,176, forward strand.
CTTGTTATTTTATTTATACATCTCCGATGTTTAATCAAATTATTGTTCAAGTCCAATATTCAATTAATTGATTTATATCTCTTGATTGAATGATTATTTATTTAAAGTTTGATATTCGATGTGTTTCAACCAATGGATACATCAAATCATTTGATTAAAAGAGGATATCCATTGTGATGTTTTGTCGAAACGGATACATTGGATGATTTAATTTCAATTGAGTATTCGTTGTGATTTATTTAATAATTGGATTCATTGAATGATTCAATATGCATTTTTAAGGAACTTTGAACAACGAATATGGGTTAATGGTTTTTATCGGGTGTATAAATAAAATACAAGAATGTGGTGTTTGATTCGGCAAAGTGGATTCTAAAACCTTGGTTCCTTTTCTTTATTATCAATTGTTCTTTATTAATTTAGATTTAGTTTATTATTTTGCGTAAAAATCCCAAAAATTTTGAACTAGGTTTAAATAGGATTAGTTCAAATAAAGATTAATTTTTGCAACGCAATTCCCCGTGGACTCGACCTCGCACTTGCACACACTATATTGCAAACGATTCGTGCACTTGCGAGTTAATAAAATTTGCACAACAATGCTCTTTTAACTCTACTTGAGCCTTTAAGAATTAAACCTCTCCGCCCAAAGCTTTTTAACTACCTAAGCCTTTAGGAAATAAATTCCTAAGCCCAATCAGCTCTAAATGATAAGCCACATAGGAATTAAATTCTTTGGTCTATATTTTATAAAATAAAACAACCAAATAAACAAATGCATAATTGAGGCCCAAAACAAATAGTCGATTTATATCAGTTCAAAAAGTGACATAAAGGAAAAAATACAATTAGTTTTAATAGGCCTGTTGTTAGGTTTTGATTGGCTACATTTTGGTTGACAAAATCACTTGTATGTATAAGATGCTTTTATAAGGGATTCCACTATTCAGAGTGATGTCAGAAGATTCTGCACTGCTTTCAAGACAGAAGATTTCAAAGTCCCTGTCAGCCGTCCGGATGACGTGTAATCCCGTCCGGACGCCCATCTGTCCACTATTCCATCCGTCCGGACGACATACCAAATCGTCTGGACGCCTAACAGACAAAGCATCATCTGTCCGGACGACGTGCGTTCCCGTCCGGACCTTCATTGTTTCAAGAAGCTATTGTTCCAGCTTGCATCCGTCCGGACGTCTCAGCAACCCGTCCGGACGCCTCTCAGTGATCGATCAGCTTCAGATTCTTTCCAAGTTCAATTTAAGGGAAGATTGCTTCAACCGTCCAGACGACGTGGATTCCCGTCCGGACGCACTCATACATAAGGAAAGAATCGCAATTCAAATATCACCGTCCGGACAACAGTCAGCATTGGTCCGGACGCACGTTCAACAGTTAAGGAAATTGGCGATTCGACTTCAACCGTCCGGACGACTGCCTATCATGGTTCGGACGCGCGCATAGCAAATATGGAAATTGCGTGTTGAAGATTAGCCGTCCAGACACTCATCCCCATGGTCCGGATGCTTGAAAGCCTTATATAGAAATTTCTTACAGCGGACGTGCGACCGTCCGGACGACAGTGTCTCACCGTCCGGACGCGGCTCTTAAACAGGAAAGATTTCTCAACGAAATTTTCAGAAATATCTGTCGCACAGTTGTCCGTCCGGACAGACCATGTCCACTGTCCAGACGGTTCCCGCATATATCACTGCAGTCGCCCCATTCTGTACCTCAGCCTATAAATAGAGGCCCCTGGGCATTGAGAACTGCAAGAATTCGGTATTGAATTCCACAAGTGCTCAGGGAAGTTATTTTGAGAGATCGTTGAGCTGATTAAGTTTCCTCTGAAGCCATTGTAAGTGTGTTGTTGCTGCGCTACAACTGAAGTCTATCTTAGGGGTTGGCCCTAAGGTAAATGATTCCATTGAAGACCCCTTCAGGTAGGAGACCTGGTTGGGAAGCGTTCGTGTTAGGTTACACGTTAGAGAGCAAGGTACGACCACTACATCGGGTATATGTGAGTGTTACTATCATGTATCTAGCTTTGTCTTCTGAATAGTGGATATCATGGGTTTGGGTGCCCCAGAGTGGTTTTTCTCTTAATTGAGTTTCCACTTCGTTAACAAAAATCCTTGTGCCATTTATTTTCCGCTTAGTTATTTTTGTTGACACTTTGTGCACACACTTGCTATTTATTTTAGAAGTCAAATTTCTTTTTTCAATTGGTATCAGAGCTTGGTACACTCTGTTGAGATTTACTTCTTGAGTGTTATTTTTTTTTACTTCTATATTTTGATATGTCTCAAACTCTTAATTCTGTTCCTGCCTTTGATGGTACGAACTATGGCTATTGGAAGGCACGTATGCGTTTCTTTCTTAAATCTTTTGACTGTTGGAGTATTGCTGAAACTGGTTGGACCAAACCAGAGGATGCAGCACTCGAACTAGTCTCTCAGAAGAACACATGTCTTTCAAATGATAAAGCCCTCCATGCTCTGTGCCAAGCACTTTCTCCATCTAAATTCGCCAAAATTTCAAACTGCGAATCAGCCAAAGAAGCGTGGCAAATTTTGGAAACAACATATGAAGGCACTAAGCTTGTTAAATCTGCCAAACTTCAAATGTTGATTTCAAAATTTGAAGAAATTAAGATGTTGGAAGAAGAGACATTCGGGGAGTTTAACTCCAAGATGAGTGACCTGAGAAACTCCATGATGAGTTGTGGGAAACCTATCTCGGATGTAAAACTCATCTGAAAGATACTAAGCTCTTTGCCTGAGCGAGGATCAAAGTAACAACCATTGAGGAAAGCAAAGATCTTGAAGAGATGAAGATTGAAGAGCTTGTAGGATCTCTTCAAACATATGAGCCGTCTCTGCCCCCGGTCAAGAAGTTGAAGACCATTTCCCTAAAGGCTTCCAAGAAGAAGGTAGAAGCCTCATCTGAAGATGAATTTGAGGATGGAGAAAAAGTTGTGGCTATGTTAGCCAAAAATTTCAAAAGACTGATGAAAGATGATCGGTTCAAGAAGAAGTTTTCTGAAAAAGTAAAGAAACCTCTCAGAAAAGCTGAACCTGAGGAAGAAGAGAAGAAAGATCCCAGAGGACCCCGATGTTTTGAATGCTCAGGCTTTGGGCATATCCGGGCCGATTGCGGGAATCTTAAGAAGGGCAAGGGGAAGACATACAATGTGACTCTCAGTGATGAGTCAGAAGAAGAAGCTCCAGAGTCTGAAAAATTTCTAGCCTTTGTTGCCCCACATGCTGAAGAAGAAGACTCTTACTATTCGGAGCACAGTGATAATGGGGAATAACTCAAGGAGGCCTACAAGACACTCTATATAGAGTATGAGAAGCTAAGGGAAGGTCGCAAGCAGCACCTCTATGATCTGAACAGTTTGCAGACTGAGAAGAGTTCATTGCTGCTCAGAATACAAGAGCTCGAGGAGAAGCTGCTAAAGACTCAGCTCCAGTTAGAACGAGTCACTGATGAGAAGCTGACTCGTATGCTGTCTATCCAGAAGAGTCCAACTGACAAGACTGGTCTAGGGTATGTAGATCCCTCTTCTGATGCTCCCTCTACTTCAAAGACTGTATTTGTAAAACTTGCAGTCCCAGAGCCTCCTCCCACTGTTGAAGATAAAGGGAAGGACAAGATCAATGATGATGTTACAGGCACTCAAAAGCCTCATTCCATCAGAAGACCTCCCATATGCCATCATTGCAGTCTTAGTGGGCATGTATTTCCTCAGTGCTCCCTTCTCAAGGCTCAGAAAGCCAAGGCCAGGAAAGAAGTGCCCCGACAGGAAAATTATGGCACTAGACCTGCGGCCCAGTTTCAGACTCCATGGTATCAGGCTCCCTATTATCAAGCACCAAGATATCAAGCTCCTTGGTCTCATGCACCACGATACCAGGCATCTCAGCATCAGCGGTCTCAGCAACGATTTGTACCTGCCAATCACAGTGGCAACTCCAAGAAAAAATCCACTCAATTTATGAGGCCTCAGAAGGTGAAAGAAGAGCAGTACCTCAGTGAGCCACCTATCTGGATGCAGAGTATGATGGAGTGGATGATGCAGTCCTACCAGCAACCACCTACAGGAAGGCAGGCTTGGGTTAAGAAGGACAGTCACCCCATGAGGGGGAACAGACGCACCTAGCAGGTTCGGGTGTTCATGCCTAGGATTTGGTTCCTAATCCTACGGCATCAGGTTTGATTGCTTATTTTGCTGTTATATTTTATATGCAATCTAGGAACCAGTAGCACTTTGTTTTGCCCCTTATTTCTCTTGAGAGAATTTTGCAGGTACGTTTTGGGGAAGACAAAAAAAGCAGGTCGAGCGACTATTTTTCTGTATTGGCATCATAAGGTTTGATCTTGCCTTGCATATGATGTCATTTCTATATTGCATTTTTTTTAAAAAATAAAAATAATAATAAAATTTTGGGGAGAATTTACAGGATATTATTTTCTCTTGGCATATTAGATATTGCATGTATTTTCTCATGATATCTCAATTCCTTGGGTATTAATTTACTTTGCTTAGATATATTTGAGAGTTTCTGACTATAATTTGCCAAGTGTTTTCATGTATATGCAAAAGTAGGATAGCTTCTTTTCTCATGCGATGAAAAATGTGCATTATCCACAACTCCCCTAAAAGGTACATCTCGCATTCTCTGACTTTGTGTTTCTAGAAATTTTGGATAAAGAGAAGAGGTATTTGATAAGATGGCCAAATTGACCACATGCTAGTTGAACCTAGAACCTGATAAGTGCTGAATGTTACACATTCAAGCCCCTTAATTTACATATGTTAAGCTCTTAGTTTTGTTATAATTTGATGTTTTGTGTTGTTTTTGTGTTTTCTTGTATTTTACAGGTTTTAGAAGAAAAACCGATCAAATTCCAAGATTATAATGAAGTCAGCAAACTCACTTTTGGATGAATTCAATTCCAAATCAATTTTGAATTTAAGGAAAGAGAAGTTGGCAAAAATTCGTTATTTTTGGAAAGAATCCAGAATGAGCACGTCTCAGTAATTTAATCATAACTTTTGGCTCAAGTATTATATTGCAACAAAATTGGTGGCGTTGGAAAGATAATAAGAAAGGAAACAAATATGTCAGAAATAGGTTTTTCCTAATTCGGACGTTTACCATGCCAAAATGGCCCCGCAATAAAAGACCGCAAATCTGTACGGATTTTAGAATCCTTTTCCTAGTTGGATGGAAATTTCAGAAAAGGAGAAGACTTGTAATTATTCTTTTTGGACTAGAAAACCTACTTAGAATTGTAATAGGAATTCTAGAGCTTCTAAAGCTTCTCTAATCCCTATAAATAGGCCTCTAGCCTTTGAAGAAAGACACACAAGTTTTGAGGAAGAATTAAAGGCTACATCAAGAAGGAGGTTCTTCCTAGTTTTTATTTTCTTTATTTATTTATTTTCTGTATGTATATAATTTCAGTTTATATTAGTTGTAACTAATACTTTAGTTAGGGCTCGATTGAAGCCCTAATTATGTCTCGTTAAGGTTTTCAATTGGCGCATTTGCTACAATTCATATATTGATGCTTAACTTGATTATTTCCTATTTTCTTGAATTCCTCTCATGTTTATACTTGATCATCATATGCATGTGGTATGGATTTGTTATTTATGTCAATTTGGATGACCGAGTCCTGGGCATAATAAAGTAACAAAAGAACCCCATCACAGGTTATTGGATTAATCAACATAAAGACAACTGGAATAGACACCATGTTCCAATCTGAGTGTGTTTACCGATTTCCATAAATTTTTGCTTTCTTGAAGAACAACTTAGTAGATACTATGCTAAATCCTTCAATGAAGAAAAGAGTTAGAGTAGATACCATGCTTAACTCGTTGCTCAGGGAAATCAATAGCTTTAGGAGAAGATACCATTCCCTTTGTGGCTGGTAAGCATTAAGTATCAAGTTATGATGGTAGCATTGGCATTGTGAATCTTAATTGAGTATGATTAGCGGTGGATATGGAAGCCCTATCTTATTTCATATTATATTTCTTCAATATTTTTATCTCTTCTCTTATTTGATCTGATTAATATTTTTATTGCTTTTCACTCGTCTCAATTATTAAGGAATTCTTTTTAAGCATAATTTACCAATCCTCGTGGGAATGATCTCGTATTTGCCTACTATACTATCGTTTTGATCTTGTGCACTTGCGAGTAAAACGTACAAATATTTATCTATTTATTCAGGTAGAGATTTGCACAACAGAACCTTAAAACTCTGTCATTCCCTCTAGATTGCAGCATCATAAGAATCAAGCAGTAAATCATATGAATTATGTGCTTTAATTGTTCACTGCTTATGTGCTGAATTTGATTTATGCCTTGCCCTCTACGTGCAAGTAAAACATTTACTTTGTCCTTCATGGTACAAGTAAAACAATTAGGTGCTGCATCTCAGGGGGAGTGTATTAGATGAGGGTGGCTAGGCCTAGTAAATCATAAGGTTTAACTTTTGACTAATCTTGCATTGATTTTCTCTCTTGTCTGGGAAATCTAGTTGCTCTTTGTCATATCTAAGATAGTCATACCTTGCGGGTTAAGTCTTCACACACACACGCATTGCATGAGTTGAGTTGACTATTTGAATTTTCTATGTCCAGGAAAATATTTGTGCTGATTAAAATCTCAACTCTCTTTTACATCTCTGCTTAGTTTTGAGATGCTCTCTGATTGTGTTATCAGTGGTTTATACATGCGTATTCTGAAACTAACTTTCTAAAAATTTGATTTCTGTAAATTTCCCTCAGTTTTCTGATGTTTCAATGTGGAGCGTCTGGACAGTAGTTTCTTGGCGTCCGGACAGGGATGGAGCTTAGACGTCCGGATGGGAGTTGTTTAACGTCCGGACGCGCGCGGCTTGCATTGGGCGGACGGTTAAGATTAATCGTCCGGACGGGCGCAACCAGTCTGCTCATTTCCGAGGCAGCGCGCTAATAAGCGTCGAATGTTACACATTCAAGCCCCTTAACTTATATATGTTAATTCCTTAGCATTGTTATTTGTTTGATTTTGTGTTGTTTTAATGTTTTCAGGTTTTAAATAAAGATGCAATTAATTTCATTAATTTTGGGCTAAAAGCACACTTTGAGAAGACCTAAAATATATGTTTAAGCTTAACCAATTATAATAGAAGACCTATATGATGTGGTTAAGTTTAATCAAATCAAGTGAATGATTAAATTGGAATTTCTTCACTAAGAGTCAAAATCGGATTGGATTCAAATTTGGATTCTGCACATATCTCAGTGTTTGGATCATAAATTTTGCGTCAGATATTGGATTGCAATTAAATTGGTGGCGTTAGAAAGCTAATAAAAAATGAAACAAATATGACAGAAATATATTTTCCCTAATTCGAACATTTACTATGTCAAAATCGCCCCGTAATAAAAGACCGTAATTCCGGCCGAATTTGGAATCCTTTTCCTACTTGGATTGAAGTTTCAATCTCCTACTTGGACAAGAAGACTCAAGAGACGATTTTTCTGGAATTCCAAAGGCTTCTAGGACTTGTGTGCTCCCTATAAATAGACCCCTAAGCTTCAAGAGAAGGTGTGCTTGGTGCTTGGGCTTGTGCTTAGATTTAGACAGAAAATTCTTCTTGGAGGCCTGACAAGTTGAAGAGGAGAAGAACATGGCAGGAGGCCATCCCAGCACTACAATGAGCGGCTAAATTCCTAATAGGGTGTTGATGTAGCTCTTTCCAAGTAACAATGGTTTAATTGTATTTTAATTTGGGATTTTCTATATGCATGATGGTTGTATAACTGTGAGAATTGATTTTAATGTTTATATTCTATCATTATGAATTTCTTATCTTGTCTTAGAAAGTCTTTTATATTGATTGAACTCAATCCTTCATATTTTCTGTGATTATGTGAATGATTGTTATACAACGGTTTTAATTGATATATGATCAAGAGGATTAGATAGACCATGCCTAGGAAAGACGGATTGTACTACAACCTAGTTTAGTGTAATTTAGGTAGATAGTTCGTACCAACCGAAGATGGGTTATACTATTCCATTGATTGTGTGTATATCCTATTAAAGACGTAGCTAGTCCATGCCTAGGGAAGACGGGTCGTACCGCATCTTAGTGGTTAGGTGGACGGTCCGTGCCAACCGAAGATGGATTATACTTATTCTTTAGAGGTAATTTCTTGACTACTAGAGTGAGACGAGTCCTATATCATGCATAGTATGAATTTTCCTTGTTAATTTATGATTGACCATTGTTATGCGGTGAATGGTGAAATCAATCCCCTATTCTTTATCTCATCCCTACTATATTTAAATTTATGTCTTTTACTTTTATGCATTTATTTTTAGAAAACAAAAACCAAATCAAACATATTTTTAATTAAGTTATAATACCCCTGCAGTCCTTGAGGTTCGACACCCTCTTTATAGCCTTATCCTACAAGGATTCGTCCTATTGCGAGTGGTTATTTATTATTGATATATTTTGGTAAACAAAATACCACATCACGCGCGTCCGAACGGCATTAATATACCGTCCGAACGAGGGACCCACAGAGGCTATATATATACCCCAGATTGCCGCTCACTCCATCCTACCCCACAAAATCCTTCTTTTTGGCAGCTTGTGAGTAAAGTTTTGTGAGCTTTTAGCTTTTTGTTGCTCTTCTTGTCTTTTTGAGCATTATTTCACATTCCAGGTATCCTTTTTAACTTTTTTTTTTCTCTTCAATTTTTTGTAAAATTGTTAGAATGTTGGTTTCTTTAGGAATGTTTGTGTTTATGAGTAGCTTATGTCTACCATATTGGGATTATTTGTGGTGCTACTTTTTATGACTAAATTGTGATATTTTCTGTCCTTATTTTGTAAAAGTCCTTTGAACTGCCGTTATTCTGCCCAATTTTTATCATGACCTAACAAGCATATTTTTTTTGGATTCTTTTTTTTTGCAAAATCTTGTTGGAATTTTAATGCAGAATCATGTCTGCAGTCAGTTCCTAGCGCAGGGTCCGCCAGAGGACAGAGGAAGAGAGGAGTGCACTCCAAGCTAAGATCATGGACCGCACAGTCATTGCTAAGTGCAATGTGGTGAGATCTGACATTATGGTGCCTCCGCTGGATAGTATTTATGAGACTATTCAGACTTACCATTGAGGATACCTCTACACCTGTGCCTGCATTGTTCTCACTAGGCTGGTTAGACTCTTCTAGGCCAACCTGGAGGTGGCACAAGATGATGATCGTGGGATGGTACTGCAGTCCACTATTGATGGGCACATCATCAATGTTGATCCCAGATCATCAGTCACTTCATAGGCGTTCCAGTCCTTGATCTGGCTGGCAATCCTTATAATGAGGCGGTGCTTCCTCCCTCTATGGATGATCTCTGAGAGTTCTTCCATGTAGTTCCACAGGGAGAATAGCGTGCTACCACGCTATGAGCGTCATGCTGGAGGCCCGTGATGAGGGTAATACCGGTCTCCCTTTTGGCTGCCTGCTCACTCAGATCATTCTTCAGTCAGGCATTAACATAACTGCAGAACCGAAGATGAAGATTTAGCAGCCCATTAGCAAGCAGACTTTGATGAAGTCTAATGCACAGCTACGGAGAGATGACTCTGATGATGAAGTGCCCATTCCTGCTGCCATGCTAGTCGATTTTCCAGATATGGCTTCATCCTCTCATACAATCCCGCCTTTAGAGCCAGAGCTCAATTTTTCACAGATCATAGAGGCCTTGGCTGCTATTCAAGGAGGCATGAGCACCATGCAGCAGTCCATCACTTCCATACAGCAGGAGGTGCATTCCATAAACAAGCGGGTAAAGCAGAATCAGCTGGATCTCCAGGAGTGCCTCAAGTACCATCATCCTGGCAGTAGTGATGATGACGAGGATGCACCCATGGCAGCAGATGATTAAGTTTCTTTGGCTGTAATTTGTTTTTGGTAGCTATCTTTTTAGTTTTCTTTTGTGTCATTTGTGTTATATTTAGCTATTTTTGTAAAACTGTTGCACTAATATTACTCTGTTTCCCGGGTCCTTCTGAGACCGTTAGCGGGAGTAATTTTTATTAGGGTGTGTTGTTTCTTTTATTACTCTGTTTTACCCTTTGTCCCTTTGTGACAAAAAATGGGAGTAATTTTTATTTTTTCGACCGGGAATGTATTTACAAACCGGTCAAGTGTTTTTTGTCCCAGAATGGCCAAAGGGGGAGTTTGTTAGGTTTTGATTGGCTACATTCTGGTTGACAAAATCACTTGTATGTATAAGATGCTTTTATCAGGGATTCCACTATTCAGAGTGATGTAAGAAGATTCTGCACTGCTTTCAAGACAGAAGATTCCAGAGTCCCTGTCAGCCGTCCGGATAACGTGTCATCCCGTCCGGACTCCCATCTGTCCACTATTCCATCCTTCCGGACGACGTGCCATATCGTCCGAACGCCCGACAGACCAAGCATCATCTGTCCGGACGACGTGCATTCCCGTCCAAACCTTCACTATTTCGAGAAGCTACTGTTCTAGCTTGCATCCGTCCGGACGTCTCAGCAGCCCGTCCGGACGCCTTTCAGTGATCGATCAGCTTCAGATTCTTTCCAAGTTCAATTTAAGGGAAGATTGCTTCAACCGTCTGGATGACGTGGATTCCCGTCCGGACGCGCTCATACATAAGGCAAGAATCGCAATTCAAATATCACCGTCCGGACGACAGTCAGCATTGGTCCTGACACGTGTTCAACAGTTAAGGAAATTGCCGATTCGACTTCAACCGTCCGGACGACTGCCTATCATGGTCCGGACGCACGCATAGCAGATATGGAAATTGCGTGTTGAAGATTAGCCGTCCGGACGCTCATCCCCCATGGTCCGGACGCTCAAAAGCCTTATATAGAAATTACTTGCAGTGGACGTGTGACCGTCCGGACGACAGTGTCTCACCGTCCGGACGCGGCTCTTAAACAAGAAAGATTTCTCAGCGAAAATTTTTGGAAAAATTTGTCGCACAGTTGTCAGTCCGGACGGCCCATGTCCACTGTCCGGATGGTACCCGCATATATCACTGCAGTCGCCCATTATGTACCTCAGCCTATAAATAGAGGCCCCTGGGCATTGAGAACTGCAAGAATTCGGTATTGAATTCCACAAGTGCTCAGGGAAGTTATTTTGAGAGATTGTTGAGCTGATTAAGTTTCCTCTGAAGCCATTGCAAGTGTGCTATTGCTGCGCTACAACTGAAGTCTATCTTAGGGGTTGGCCCTAAGGTAAATGATTCCATTGAAGACCCCTTCAGGCAGGAGACTTGGTTGGGAAGTGTTCGTGTTGGGTTACACGTTAGAGAGCAAGGTACGACCACTGCATCGGGTATATGTGAGTGTTACTATCTTGTATCTAGCTTTGTCTTCTGAATAATGGATATCCTGGGTTTGGGTGTTCCGGAGTGGTTTTTCTCTTAATTGAGTTTCCACTTCGTTAACAAAAATCCTTTTGTCATTTATTTTCCGCATAGTTATTTTTGTTGACACTTTGTGCACACACTTGCTATTTAGTTTAGAAGTCAAATTTCTTTTTTCACCTGTGACAATATTCACACAACACTATTAATCGCAATTGATTCTACTAAACAAATGTGATTACACTCTAATATGTACTTTCAATTAATCAATTAATCTAACATATATATTACCCCTCCATGGAATAATTCCATAGTTGAACCAAGTTCGTACACTGTTTTTGTTCACTACCTCTTTTCATTGATAACTTAATTTAATTATATGATTATCCTTCTGTACGTCGTGAGATTTCATGTCACATTATATGTAATGTCCTAGAAAATATTTAATGGATTTATTAGGATAAAAATGAAATAAGTCTATTTGGTGTGTTAAAATAAAACAAAATGATTCTATAGATTTGAAATTGGTAGCCAAGAAAATAAAATTCAAGAGAACATTTTTAAAGTCTAAAAAGAATTAGGAATTACAAAAGAAATAAGAAATAAAAATAAAAGAAGAATAAATAAATAAATAAAGGAAATATATATATATATATATATATATATATATATTATATATATATATATATATATATATATATATATATATAGGGGCCGCATGGCCTTTCATTTAAAAGGTCGTACGGCCAATACAGGAATGGTCGAATGGCAATTCCATGATGAAGGGCCATCGGGCCCTTCAGTTAAAAATATATATATATATATATAATGAAATGATGAGGCGCACAGCACCCCACCATTGTGAACATTGTAGGGCCGTACGACCCTTCAACCAAAAAGAGGCACATGCCTCTTTATTTATATATATATCAAAAAAAAAAAAAAAAAAGAGAGAAAGAATAACGTGAGGCGCACATGCGCCTACTTAAAGCGAAAACAGGAATGAGGGCCTCATTCCTTCTGTTCAGCAAAGAGAAAAGAAAATAGGAAGGGAGACTTCTCTTAAGGATTCTCATTCAAAAGTCTAGATCTACGAAGATCTAACAGACGAATCTTCAATCCGTTTTCGGGAACGTGATCCTTACACTCGGATCTACGTTCTTACTGATTGTTTTAAGGTAAAATGCTAAACTCATAATTTTGTGATTTTTGGGTAAAATCCTAAATATGAGTTTAATCATCTATATTCTTTAGGTATTTGAACTTATTGGAGCTTACTTGGGCTATCCAAACTTTGGGTTGAAGTTTGGTGAATTTGGGTAAGTTTTTCCTCAAGCCTTAATTTTTGGGTATTTGATATTTGTGAGAGTTTAAGAGATTAACCCTTAGTAAATGTCATTGAGTTAAAAATATTGTTATTGGGGTTAAATTTGGGAAAACCCTAATTTGATAGATTAGAGTAATTTGGGGTTTTTAATTATTTAAAAATTAGACTGTTAATCTATGGGTTAATTATGGTGATTGTGATGATTAACCTCAAATTAACCATGAGTTTTATAAAATATAAATATTTGTGGGGTTAGGTTTTAATGTTAGTAATCTATATAAAATTGAGGGTTTTATTTATAGGTCTAGGAATATTGTTAGGTATGAGTTTAGGCAATTAATGGATATAATAGTCATTAAGCGATTCAAAGTGAAAATTAGTATAATTGTTGGATGGAAACTAAATGGATGCAATATGTTATATACAGCGGCACTTTGTGGATTGAGCCTAGGACTTGTTAGTGTTGGTGTGCAAGCAGTCAGGTGATATTTTACTCACTGAGAAACTATTATTTTCATGTATTATAGAATTTCAAAATATATATAGTGTTTTGTATATGAGAACCAACTGTATGTTAAATATACCTGTTTTGGTTGATTTGAGTACTTTAGACTATGTTCAAATATATCGATGATAGTTTTAGAATCTAGTATTATGTGTTGCATGATTTGGATGAAGTATTGAATTGTTTAGCAAAGTATGATTTATCAGCATGATACAGTAAGACAATATTTACTAGTCAAGCACAGAGCATAGAGCATGTAGCATAGAGCATAAATCATACAGTAACTCAGCAGTAACCCAGAGTAGCTCAGTAACAGTTCAGTTCAGTAGTTTAACAACAGCACAATAGCATGCATAGCATACATAGCATGATTTAAATTGTGTGATGTTTTCATAATATAGAATATTGTAGTTTTTATGCTAGATGTATTAATATGCCTAAGAGTTTTAATGGCAAAGAGTTTATGTATATTGTTATCGTCTAGTTGCATGATTTAAGAAATTGAGCTTGAACGTACAAGAGTATTGTCATTGTTCGGTATGAGTAATACAGTGTCATGGGAGTAGGTAGATGGATTTGTCATAGACATGAAGTTGTAATGCCCTAGGATTCTGTGTTAACCACATTCGGAAAATGATAGTAAGCTAGTACTAAAGAGCAAGATGGCATGTTTTAAGCTTGGTGTACTTGGTTGTGACGCTATTGGTTGTGATATTAGTGTGACTTGGGAGTAGGTAGATGGATTGTCGTTGTACATCAGTAAGAAGTGCTTGGATATCAGAGTTTTACTCTAGTAACTGCATGGACAACTATGTGTCATAGACATGAAATTGTAATGCCCTGAGGCACGATGATATCACAGTTAGTAACTTTCGCTCTTTGTGCATTTAAGCTACCAACATACAAATATTATTGTAGATGAGTGTATACGTGGTTGCTTCCAAGCCATTGGAACTTCTATGTATGAGTCCAACTACATAGTATGTTTTAAATGTTTTCTGATAGTCGGTGTCCGCTATATCAGCTATGAGGTTTTCAAACAAAAGTTATAAATTGGTAGTTGTTATAGTGTACGCGAGACTAAAAGAAAAGTTGGTTCTTTGCGAAAACTCAGTTAGTTTAATATCACTGAGGTCTCGGTATTGTGTACTGAGGCGGTGAACTCATCATTTCACCTATACGGATGTGGCAAACCCCCACAACCGTATAGATGATGTCCCTTTGACGGCAGGTACACCTGACTTAGAGGAGGACGCCGTAGTTGCGTGTTTGAGATATTACGATTGAAGCACACCACAACAGTCGTATTGAGTTGGACTATGGAGTTCACTCTTTTGGGGTATTTTGTATATGGCTAGTGATGTAGGTGTCACATATTCTTTTGTGTAGCCATTCTTTTATATTAGTGGATAACTGTAAGCCTTAGACAATTAGACAGATATATGGCTCTTTTGTATGGACCACATGTATTTTCAGATACGCTTTCCGTTATGAGTTTTAGTGTTATGATTATTCCGCTGTTAGATATTACTCTGAATATCAGGTACCTGATATGGAGCATGTACGTAGGTTGGCTGAGCGACATGTAGTCATGCCACTATGATGACCCTTTTATGTTTTAAAAATGTTTTATAAAAAAAAAAAATGGGTCGCCACATTATACATATAATTTAAAGTAAATCTTACTGAAACACTCAAGCCCGAGCTTTTAATATCTTAATCTACATCAAAGGAAATATTCCTTATCACTTTATTCCTAACAAAGGATTTAGATTCCTTCTTGAAGAGGGTATTCCCACAATGCTACATGTAATCACCAAATGGACGCAGATGTTGACTATGAAAAGATCTCACTCAGATATATCAAACTGACCTACACTTTACATCTGAGTTCATGATCTTCTCAGGATTTATAGTAACTGCTATAAGTCTTCATGCACATACATCATTCTTTGTTACAGTTTTAAACGAATGATGATTGGTCCGTTTGGTGCATGGCACTACATTGCTCTTACACCAATGTAACCCAAAGCCCATTTACTTCTCTTAATATCAAGGCAGATTGTTGAAGTTGACATGTTACAGTCTATACGTATTTCCAAGTTTTATTTATGACTACGATCTTCTGTGTGATAATAACTTTATTCACACTATAGTCAAATACAATGTAACTTAGGGACCTTACATGTATGTAATATCAAAATATTCACACACACACACACACATATATAAACATTAATGTATATGACCAATATTTAACATTATAAAATTATAAAAAAACAACATCCAACCAATTGAAGTTTTGGACACTAGTCCCAACATGTTCAAGTCCAAAAGACACCTTCATTGAAGCGACTTATTTTCGCCCAAGTGCACAATATTTATTTATTTTACTTTGTTTTCAAAATTATTTGAAATAGTGGGAGATTTTTTTGATTTATTTCATATAAATAAATGAAATAATTTTGAGTATTTCAAATAATTATGAAATATATTTTATTTAAGGATTGGGAAGTTACAAAAAGATTTAAAGATCGGTGGTTACAAAATAGTTTGATATGCTATTTAAGGTTTGTGGTTACAAGTGAGGTTAATATGCTATTAAAGATGTCCACTAAGTTGGACTTGACTATTATAATTTTGATCATTATGATTTTGGAACCATTGGGTTGTCCAAATGATTATAAATATGACTATTTGGTTATATGGAAAGGACATACAAGCCAATAGCTTCTTCTCTCTTGTTCCATACTAATTTATTTTGTGCAATTCTTCATATGGGTGATTTCTTATTACTTCAGAAAGTGCTATTCTAAAGCCACATTTGGCTTTCATTGTATCGTGGGATATATTTTCTCATATACCCTTACCAAAATACGTTCTAAAGATATTATCATTGTTATCAATCATTAAAGTTCTAATTATTCTATTGTCCTCATATTTTCCTATTTTTCTTTATATATTTTTCAACAAATAAAGAATAAATAAAAGAACTTATTTATTGTATAAAAAAATAAAAAGTAAAACATCTATTCTATTGGACACAAAAAAAAATAATTTGTAATAATTAAATTTAACTATTATTAATTATTGGTCTATTTTTATAGAGTTGGTAGAGATGCTAGCTAGACATGGTGAAACATATTAGCAAAATGAGGATCCGGCTTCCATGCGGTAGTTTAAAACTACAGCACAATTAAAAAAAATTTGCAAAATTTTTAATAAATTTAAAAATTATAAAAATAATAATAATTAAAAACAAAAATTATAAAAACCTAAAAAAACTAAAGGGGTGGCCGGCGTTGCCCAAGGGGGTGGCTGGAGCCACCCCCTTGGCCGATCTGGGGTGGATCGTCCACCCCAGTCGGCTTTGGGGGTGGTCCGGCCACCCCCAAAAAGCCAAAAAACAAAAAAAACAAAAAAAGGTTAGGGGTTTGGGGGTGGCTCGGCCACCCCCATATCGGCCGTATGGGGTGGTCGAAACCACCCTCAGGCCCTTGGGGGTGGTTCGGCCACCCCTAAAAGGCCTAGAAACCAAAAACAAAAAAAAAAAAAAAAAAAAAAGTTTGGGTTTTGGGGGTGGCTCGGCCACCCCCAGATCGGCCGTATGGGGTGGTCGAAACCACCCCAGGCCCTTGGGGGTGGTCCGGCCACCCCTAAAAGGCCTAGAAACCAAAAAAAAAAAAAAAAGGTTTGGATTTTGGGGGTGGCCGGATCACCCCCAAAGGCCTTGGGGGTGGCCGAGCCACCCCCAGATCGGCCGTATGGGGTGGTCGAGACCACCCCCCAAACCCTTAATTTTTTTTTGTTTTGTTTTGTATTTTGGCCTTTTGGGGGTGGCCAGACTACCCCCAAAGCCGACTGGGGTGGTTCGTCCACCCCAGATCGGCCAAGGGGGTGGCTCCAGCCACCCCATGGTCAATAACGGGGTGGCCGGCCACCCCCTTGGGCAACGCCGGCCACCCCTTTAGTTTTTTTAGGTTTTTATATTTTTTGTTTTTAATTATTATTATTTTTATAATTTTTAAATTTATTAAAAATTTTGCAAACTTATTAAGTGAGAAACGATACCGTTGTACCGTTTTTCACTACAGCACCCATGTGGTAGTTTAAAACTATCGCATGAAAGTCGGATCCGCAAAATAAAAGCGACACCAATCAGAGTGGCGGACGGAGTGAGTTGCGGTCCCACTGCCAGGCTAGCTTTTTGATATTTTTCTTTTTCTGGGCATGATATGCAGAATACTAGTAAAATACTAACACGTTCGGAGCTCGAATGCCATCGCTCTCGTGCCAACACCACCACCCCCCACCCCCCCCCCCCCCCCCCGGGCCCCACCCAATCTCACATTCTCACCTCACCTATAAAAGAGTAGACCATGCGGTATGACGGTCCATTTCAAGTGGTACCGTCAGATATTGGGATACGTGGTACTCTGGCATTGGCGAAGACGTCAAATCCCACGTGCTTGGGGGCTTCACATCACGTGGCCCAGGACCAGTTCGGTTCGTGGCTAGGACAGACAGTACTACTAATTTCTGCAATGGATATCAGAAATAGCATTACAATTCGTCAAAGGGCTTATCCACTAATAATTCCCCACTAATAATGGCACCTTTTCAACTTGCTTTCTTTCGCGCTGATATTTTCTTTCTTAGCTAAAGTGCTCACTTTTTATATTGCAATGAAAATCACGTTGACGTGAAATATTCTTATTAATTCCTTTAAAATTTGATAGTAATTTTTTTACTCTTATTTAGAAAATAAGCACCTAAAAGTGACTACTTGAAAAATAAAATAAAAATATATGCATTAAAATCCACATCTCTAGTTCCTCAAAAATTAGAATCACAGAAAGAGTACTGATTTTGTTTCGTTAGATGCAAAAAAAATTGTTGATAATAATATTATGTTTAAGATTTCTTCCGATCCGGCTCATATTCGCGTTTTGCATCGTACGTTAATGAATCGAATTTTAGTGTGCCAAAAAAGATTTAAAATCTAGATCTCTCGCTTTTAAAAGATTAGAAACACCGAGGATGTACTTCAAAAATCAATGGGTGTGAGCTCTTCCGTCTTACCCTTCGATCTTATTTTTCATTGAAAAATACTATATGAATTCTTTATTTTATATTTTTAGGTGCTAACGTTTTAAAATAGTAATTGTTATATAAGTTATTTGTTAAAGTATTAATTAAATGATTAAATTTACTTGTTCATATTAGCTTAATTTTTAAAAACAAATATTAATTTAACTTGGTATGAGAACAAAAAATTATGAGTTCAAACTTTATCTATGTTTTTTTAGTTAAATATTTTAAGTATGGAATCTTATGTGTTAAAAGAAAGTTTGAATCTACCCACAAAGAAAGTGTCAAATAATTAACTTAAACTTTTAGAATAAACGGTAATTTAAAAGTTTTTAGTACAATGATTTTAACTTGATATCCTTACTTTAATTAAATTAAGAAGCAGGGGCAATAAGAGAGAGTAGCATATCTGTTTCTGATTTCTATATATCCTTGAGTCAGTCGGGAAGTTGTCCACTGCTTGTTTCTGAGAGACGGGACTGTGTGAGCATACATGCCAATGTTGCCTTTATCTGCATTTACACCTGCACCTGCACCTCGACTTCTCTCTCTCTCTCTCTCCGTTTTTGCGTATAACTTGGAAAACCAAACTAAAGCTTCAAATTAAGCACGAGTATTGGGAGATGAACCAACAACAGGTGCAGGTGTAAGTGCAGGTGAAGGCCATCTTGGCTCTTTTAACACTCACCCGTACTTGCTTTATCATAAAAGAATTCTCCGTGCTAAGGTGAAAAAGCCTTTGAAGGTAGTCAAAATCTCCCATCATCGCTTTCCTTGTATTTTGTCACTCTACTTTTCCGAGAGTTTAATTAGATCGACCCAAGGACCCAAGGTCATACAGATCCATCACTATAACAGCAACACCTGCCTACGGAAATGATCCATGAAGACTCTTACAAATGGCCTAGCTTCTACAAGGTAACATATATAGTATCTCATGATCTCTCTCTCCTTTTTTTTATTTTTTATTTTTTAATTTTTTTTCGATGAAAGAGTTTTTTTACTGACAAACAACAACATTACAAAATCTCTTCAGTTTGATCAAACTGGAACAAAGTGCAGAAATAGCATTACAAGATAAAGTTCAAGGGTAATGGAGAATCATCTCAGACTAGATCTCCTTCTCTCTTTACACTTTTGCATCGCCAAATGTTATGGAGGGAGGGGTCACTAAGGCCAAATTTTTCAGAATCTTCATTTCTTGGGTGAGTTCTGAAGATACGATATGGGTTTAAATTATTTGATGAACCTTATAATTCGGAGTTTTAATGGGGCTCATCAATTTAGAGTACTTAGGAATCCACTGGCCGGTATAAGTGACAAATATAGATCTTGCTTCTCTTTTGGTGAAAAATGAAAAACACTGGTGCACTAGAAAAACCCTTGGTAAACTGGTACCATCGTGTGGTTCTTCTCATGGACCTTTGAGCAAGTGTAGCCTTTTTTCTCCTGAAAAATGCCTATCATTAATTAATATCCTCTCAAGATATAGTAAGTAAAATTGAAGAAAGATTCTCTTACCAACAACGTATAAAGAATGTCTATTTTTTAAATTGATTCAATTCACGAAAACCCCCTTAGGTGCATGTATATATATTGAAGAATTAGTCATCCTCAAAGGTCGAAGCACATGAAAAAGAATAAATCTAAAAACAAAACAAAAAATGTAACAGAAAAAGTCATACGCAAACATCGAGCAAAGCTTTACACAGTTCTACATGCATCTCCTACTTTTTTTTTAAAAAAAAATATTTTTATTTTGTCTAACTATACTCTAAGCACCTCTCCTACTCCTCAGTACTTTTCTTCAGAATCTTTTAGACTTTAGAAGAAGATAGAACGACGCGCGGAATCCGAAGTTAAGAAATCACATTGGTGCTTCTGCGTCGACTAAGGAGCCGGCTTTCTTCTGTCCTTTAATTTGCGCAGATAAGAAGAACATTAGGAGGTCCAGATACTTCAACCCTGAACCATCTCTGTTAATTTCGTTCAACAATATTCTTCTTCTTCTTCCAGGCCTTATTTTTTATTTAATAAAAAGCGGGTGGGGTTAGGATAGGTTTATGTTTGAATATTAATGATGCGTATATAAAACCAACGACTATTTCTACTAGGTTTTTCAATATAATTTAATTTTAAGAATATTTTTGCGAAAATGTCTTTTATATATATATATATATGAATTCATATTTTTTTAAAGGAAATGAAACAACTATACATAGTATAAATTTTTAATATATTTTGATTTATGCTTATATATTTAGTATATATTATACAGGTATTCTAGGGATATGTGAAAGGGATACTTATCAACATTTTGAACTATCATTTGTCGCAATTCTAAGTTATTCTCTAGATTTTATTTATTTATTTTGTATTTGATTTTTACATTAACGGTACTTTGACCTATTAATATTAGGATGCAGTTAAGGGTGGAGCCACCTTTTAGAGTTTGAAGAGGGGTCAAATTGAAAAAATTAATTTTGAGGGGGCCAAAACTAAAAAAAATTAGTGGTAAAACTTAATTTTTATTTTTTTTGAGAAAAGCTTGGGGGGCTTGGTGGGCCATGGACCCCCAGCCTTCACCTAGCTACACCCCTGGATGCAACTTTAAACAAAATGGAGAGCTGTATTGGTGTGAGTATTATTGCTAGGGACTGTATGGGACGTTGTTTGGGCGCACTAAGTCTTACTCATATACAAAAGGTGGACGCCAAAACTGCATAAACCATTGCTACATTGGGGGCTGTCCAGTTCAGCAAGAAAATGGGATTTTTTGATGTTATTTTTGAAGGAGATACGGCTCAAGTTATCTCAGACATTAATTCAAGCCCGCTCTATATCTCTAGGATTGGGCATTTTTATGATAGCATTCATGTGGAGAAACAATTTTTGCGATTGTGTTCATTTATTTTTATACTTAGAGAAGCAAATTTTGCGGTCTATAGTTTAACAAAAGAGGCTGCTTGTCATAAAACTAATTTGTGTTGGCAGGAGGATATTCCTAACAATATCACTAGTATTATTCTTGGGGAAGCTGGTATTCCCCGGATCCTGTTTGTGGGATCAAGTTGTTTTCATGGTTTTTGGTTTAATGAAGAAGCAAAGTTTCTGTTAAAAAAAAAATAAAAAAAAATAAATCATTTCATTACTCCCAAGAGAAAAGAAAAATCAGAATTATTAAAAACACAACCATATGCGTAACGCAAACGCCTGATCACGTACATGTGATGCGAGGAGGAACTTGCCTAGGCAATAATATTATTAGGCAGCAGAGGATCACTAATTTGTTTATTCCTTTTTAGGTTGAGAGTGGACAGATGATAATTTTGTTTGTTCCTTTTAACAAGAGTATGTTCGTAACTGATCGACATTAGCATTTTTAAATTGTAGTTTGCTACTACATATCAAGACATCAAGTCATTGCGACATTGAACGGACACGATTAGCCCCTACTCCCTACTTATCTTCTGGTTGGTTTTTACTCACTTGTTGCTGATACATTCATCATATTAAGAACACGTACAGCAACTTTGGGAAGTCCATCTGCAAAAGCCTAATTAGGACCAGCCTTTTCTTGATTTAGTGCGTCATTAGGAGGCACTAGTACTACAAGAAAAATAGCAATGGAACTATTAGTCATGACAGGTATATGTCTCATCCTATTAAAAGTAGTCGGCAAAACGGAAATATTTAGGCTTCTGAATTTCGTTAGTGTGCCATGTTAGTACCAATAGATTGATGAACGTGTCACACTTGATAAAAAAAAAATTATATTAATATATTAAAAATATAAATATATAAAACTTAAAAATTAAAAACTTAAATTTTTTATTTTTTAAAAAAACAAGAGGAAAAAATAAAGGGGTGGTTTCCGGTTTTAGGATTTAGCTTTCGGGGAGGGGGGTGGCCTGCATGCCACCCTCAGAGGAGGCTGGGGGTGGCCGAGGGGCACCGTTTCATTTTTTTATATATATATAAAAAAAATTAATTAATTTGTAAAGTTTTTATACCGCAATGAGCGATTTATAATTTAGGCAACCACGGGGACTAATTTTGTATTTATCCCCAGATTTTAAGAATAAAAAAAATAAAGATTTATTTATTTTTAAAAAAATAGTATTTTTCTAGTAATTAGTAAATACAAACGGTAATTTTGTGTTGTCAATGGTTAAGATAAGGGTATTTACGGAACTTTTTGGTCAAATTTGATTTTCAGTCTAACATAACGGTCAAGACTGACGGATAGAGTTAAGTTGGAACAAAATAGTAGTTTGATGAACCTAAGTGTCACACCTGTTAGTTCATGGGG
Source organism: Alnus rubra (assembly GCA_028654335.1). Taxonomy (NCBI): domain Eukaryota; kingdom Viridiplantae; phylum Streptophyta; class Magnoliopsida; order Fagales; family Betulaceae; genus Alnus; species Alnus rubra. The sequence goes on from JAJPGS010000635.1 coordinate 120,848, forward strand.
CTAAAGTATATTTATCCCTTGTTTTATATTTTTGTGTACGTGTGTGTTATACCATCTTGTCATATTTTGCCCAACAACAAATACATTCACTAAACAGGGCTGAGGTAATGCGAGATGTACTAAGTTCTAGTAACTTAAAATGAATGGTACAAACGAATTGACAACTTATATGTACTAAGTTCTAGTAACTTAAAATGAATGGTACAAACGAATTGACAACTTATGAGCCATCTTCTTTCTTTTTCTAGAGAGAGAAGCTCTAAATTCTCTCTAAAATTAGAGATCTTTTGCCTCCTTGTGAGGACTTTTTTACCTCCTTGTGAAGCCTTTTAGGGGAGGAGGAATGGACTCTTTTCCTCTCCTCCCCTCCTTTTCCTTTTCCTTCTATCTCTATTCTCTCTCCTGTTTTTGTTGTGTTTTTTGCATTTCCTACCAAATCATAAGCTCTAGCATTCTTCATACCTAGTGTTCAACCTTCGCCAGCTCGTCTTTGCCTGCTCTACATTGTGTTGTGCCGCACATCTCCTCCCGAAGTTGATTGGGTTTGTAAATTCCGTTTCTTCAAAGCTAGATCTACTCTCTTGTATTAGTCTCGTCCCCTCACACGCTAGTTCATTGTGCTCCCTGGCTTCCCAATGCTGATTGCCTAGCTTCGTTTCGACTACCAATGCACCGGTCAGTACGCTCTGCCTCCTGTGCCCCGGCCTCTGCTACTGTTTGTTGGTTCTTTTGTTGTGTTTTTGTTTTTGTTTTTTTTTAGAGAGGGGGGGGGGGGTGGGGTTTATGTCTTCCTGAATTTTCTTTGTCAGATCTAGTTGTAGAGACTTATGATCCAATTTACGTGTTGGTCCTTCTCTCTTCTTCAGTCCTTGATTCAGAGTTAGACAATGTATTTATCGCTTTAGCTTCCTTCTGGTGGCTGTTGTTATTTCTTTTTGAGGGTTCAAATAAGTTCGACTTAATCTATGCCTATTTTGATTCTATAACCGCTTTGTATGGCACATTGAGAGGACTAGTTACTTGTTTGACCCATTTCCTACCCTTTGTATGTATTTCTTCAATTTTTTTATTTTTTTTTATTGGGGAGTACACCCCTCTTTCAATTTTAGGATCCTCCATACTCTCTTCCTTCCGGATCAAGAGTAAGAATGATCCTCCCTTGTAATCCTTTTCCCGTATTCAATTAAAAACACAAAAAAAGCTGAATTGTCCCTTTCTTCTTGAAAAAAAAAAAATTGACTTCTAATTTACCAAGTGTGTGATAGTGTGCAACAAAATATTTAAATTGCGGAATTTAAAAAAGACAAATATTTTGTTGATGAAGTGGAAACTCAGTTAAGAGAAAAATCACTCCGGGCAGCCAAACTCAGGATTTTTACTATTCAGAAGACAAAGCTAGTACATAGAAAGTAACACTCACATACCCCGATGCAGTGATCATTTTTATTACTCTGAAATGAAACCCATCGTGAACACTTACCAACCAAGTCTCCTACTTAAAAGGGGTCTTCAATTGAATTCTTTACTTAAGGGCTCCTCCCTAAGATAGATTTCACACGAACACATCAACGGCACATGGCAATGGCTAAAGAGTAAGCGGATTAATACAACGACTCCTAAAATATTCTCTCGAAGCACTATTAAATTCACTACCAAATTCCTGCAAATTACATGCTTATGGGACTCTATTTATAGGTTAGAGAAGAGCAAAACTGAGTTTGAAAGATTTTTCTAGGTGGTGTGCGGACGATAGCTGAGGGCGTCTGGACGGACAACTGTGCAACCCACCTTCCAAAATAGCGCTGAGATTCTTTCCTGAATAGGGCCGTGTCTGGACGATATTGTTCCAACACTGTCTGGACAGTTACACTTCTACTACACGCAATCTTCATAATAAGGTCTGAGCGTCCAGACTGTTGGTTTGTAATTGGCTGCATTCTGTTGCACAAAATTACTTTCATGTAATGATGCTTTTTATCAGGGATTCAGTCATTTTCAGAAGTCTTCCTTTCAAAGCTATGCTTCTAGAAGATTCTGCACAAATTTCAAGTCAGAGAAATCGGATCCCTTGCATCCGTCCGAATGATGTGATATTCCGTCCGGACGCTCAACTGTCCAAGCAACATCTGTCCGGACGACGAGAACTTTCCGTTTGAACCTTCCTCTGTGTCGAGAAGCTTCGAACTGTTTCAAGTTGCATATGTCCGGATGTCTCAGCAATACGTCTGGACACCGTTCAGTGTTTGACCATCTATATGATTTCTTTCCAAAACACAGATATGGGAAGATAGCTGCAACCGTCCGGACGATGTGTGTTCCTGTCTGGACACTCTCCTTCATAAGGCAAGTCGTGCATTCAACGTTCAACCGTTCAGACTTCAGTCTTCATGGTTCGGACGCTCAAGCTTCAATTATGAAAACTGCTTGCATTAGTTTAACTGTCCGGATGTTAGCCTTAATGGTCCGGACGCTCCAAGCCTCTATATGAAAATTGTGTGCCGCTAAAGTGCAATCGTCCGGACGTTAGGGCAACACGGTACGGACACGGCTCAACTCAGGAAAGAATTATAACAAATTTGGAAAGTCGATCGTATAGTTGTCCATCCGGATGCGCCATATGTCTACCGTCCGAACGGGGCCTAGGAAAACCTAATCAGACGCGATTTAGGTCTTCTGTAGCTTATAAATAGAGGCCCCTAGGCATGTTGATTGTAAGAATTCTATAGTGAATTCCTTAGAGCTTAGAGAGAACATTGTAAGAGTTATTGTACTGATCTGCTCACTTTCAAGCTGTTGCCAAGTGTTGTTGCTGTGCTGAACTGAAGTCTATCTTAGGGGTTGGCCCTAAGGTAAAGGAATCTATTGAAGACCCCTTCAAGTAGGAGACTTGGATGAGAAGCGTTTTTGTTGGGTTACACATCAGAGTACTAGATACGATCACTGCATCCGGTATGTGAGTGTTACTGTCTATGTACTAGCTTTGTCTTCTGAATAGTGGATATCCTGGGTTTGGATGCCCTGGAGTGGTTTTTCTCTTAATTGAGTTTCCACTTCGTCAACAAAATATGTCTCTTTATTTTCCGCATTGTGATATTTTGTTGTGCACTATTGCACACACTTGTTAAATTAGAAGTCCTATAATTTTCATGGACAGTGGAGACTGACGTTCAGACGGTTGAACATTTTCTGCACGACCTACCTTATCAAAGATAGCGTCCGGACGGAATACTACGTCATCCGGATGGTTTGCAGCTGACTTCCCATAACTGTGTCTGAGATGGAAACCCTATTACTTGTTAAACACTGAATGACGCCTGGACATGTTGCTGAGACGTCTGAACGGATATAACCTTGAACAGTTGGAAACTTTTGGACATTGATGGGGGTCCGGATGGAAAGTTCTCATCGTCCGAACGGATGATGCTTGACAGATGAGCGTTCTGACGGAATACCACATTGTCCAGAAGGATGTAAGAGACTTGAACTTCACTGTCTTGAATTCTGCACAGAGTCTTTTTTAAGTACGAAATCGATATGTAGACTCTAAATGTTACAACATCCCTGATTAATAAGCATCATTACATAGAAGTGATTTTGTCCAACAGAATGCAGTCAATCACAAACGAACACCTTTTAACATTCCCAACAGTGCAAAAGGACCTATATGCAAAAACGTTTAAATTGTCACATACATTGTCCCTAATTTCACCCACCGTTTGAATATAGTTGTTAAACGACCATCCCAAATGAGGATGAGCAGATGCTATATGATCGTATTACGGAGTGTTGATTCTACCTTTTATTTCATATAATATTATGTAAAACTTTTGATTATGATCTTCTTAACTATAATGTTTCAGCCTAATTTCTTACTATATATGGATTGTTTGGAGGATATGGTGTGGTTGAAGACCAAGTTTGCATACAGTTATAAAAAAGCTTGGCACGATTTGCACAAACTATACAAAGAGATACAAGAAGAAGGAAGAAGCCAAAGCCTCATATTTAGAGTATGTTACCCAACAAGTATGGTCAGCATGTGAATCATTTTCCAACGATGATTTTGTGGTAAATCTTCTTAACGTAAGATAAACACTACCAACATAAATCTATGTAATTTTTATTTTCAAGCATATTTTTATATCTTTCTAGTAAAACTTTGGTCAATAAAGGTTTCTTTGATTGCATATTCTTTTTGTTGTTGTGTGATAATGTGAATCATTTTCCAACGATGATTTGTGGTAAATCTTCTAAATGCAAAATAAACACTACCGACATAAATCTTTGTAATTTTTTTTTTAAGCATATTTTTATATCTTTCTAGGAAAACTTTGGTCAGTAAAGGTTTCTTTGATTGCATATTCTTTTTGTTGTTGTGTGATATATGGTAAGATTATGCAAATTCTTATTGGGACATTCATCTTGGTAATATGGTGTTTATGCACTGCTCAAAATCTAATAAGCTTACTACTTACAAAGAAGCTACATATTCTATATGACATCAAAATATGATAGCTGTCTGTGTAGCGTAATGATATGAATACAAAGCTATATACAATGGCGGCATTAGTAGGGGGCAAACACCCCTTACTCCCTTAAAAATTTATGTAACCCATATAATAGTTACTTTGTTGCCTATTACCCACCCTAAAATAGACAGGCACCCCTTGTATGATGCTTATTATACAATTTTTCTCCTCTTCACATAACCCAACTTTTAAACTAATGTGTTGCGTGTTACATGTAGGCCAATTTTTCAAAATTATAAAGTCGTCGGTGATGTGTTAGAAGATTCAAATATTCAAAGTGATCTGAACGTTTTTTCTCCTCTACACATTATGCACTCGCTACGTTTCCTCCCTAATCTCACATTAATCACACCTAATCCCACCGATAGTCACATGACATGTTGCTAATATTCCAAAGCAAGAGCACAATTCAATTCAGCTTTTGGTGTGCACATACACAACTTCTCATACCCAAAAATCTCTCCGAGTCTCCATTACTTCTCATAGCTGTCAGAACTCAAAATACACCAAAACAAATAGTAAGGCATTGTTACATTTTTAAAACAAGACTTATTAAGGGTACATGGCCAACAACTCTCTCTAAAGACAACTACCAAACCTCCCATGGCTACGGAGGAGGAGGACATGATACACTCTTCCTCCTCCTTCCCTTTCTTCTCCCACTCTTTGCCCCTCTTCCTTATTTCCCCCCAAATTTCGCCTCTTTTAAGGACCTTACCCTGCTAGTTTTTTCTCTAGCCTTATCTGCCTCTTCACAGGCCTTATCTACCTCTTTTGAGGCTTTGTTTATCTTTTCCTTACCACCATCTCAGTTTTAAATGGTCATCTCCCTCCTCTCTAGTGTCTACTGCTAGTTGGGTCTAAGATCTTGGATCGAATTTTTTTAAGCTAGATCTACCTTCTTCTGTCAGATCCTGCTCCACCATGTTCCCCATTGTCTTCCGCCTCCACCGAATCTAGTCAAGCCTCCTTCAGCCTCTCACGCACTGGAGCGTGGCTTGCACGTGCCAGGGAGTGGATCTCAATCGCGGGGGCATGTTGCTCCTTCCTTCCTCCTCTCCTTCCGCTGCTACTGTTGTCGGTTGTTTGCAGTGGCTCTAGCTTTGCCGACCTCTTTTGCCAGTGTTGTGTCTTCACGAGACGACGTGTGGTCTTCACGCTCTGGAATTTGTATGCCCCTGTTTCTCCATTCCGTGTTCTTCCTCCGTTGTTGCCTGAATGTTGTGTCACTGATATGCTTTGTTGTTGCAGATGGGAGAGATTTATCATTCCCAGTTCTGGTTGTTAGTTTTTCTAATGGGAATTTTTTCCATGTTGCTACCAAACGTCTATCTCCTTTTAAGTGAAGCCCCTACTGTGTTTCCATCTTCAAACTGGACTGTTGTTTTCGTTGTCTTCTTTGTTATATGCTTTATTTGTAGTGCATTTTATTATGCACTTTTTGTAGTTTGATGGGCCGCTTCCAACCTCGTGTTTGGAAGCATTCTTGATGGCTCTTTCATTCTCTTTTCCTTTTAGATAAAAAATGACAAGATCCTCCCCTTGTAATATTTTCCTTATTAGCTTAAAAAAAATGGCATTGTTACACTTTGCAGGTGGAAACATGTACAAAAGTTTGATTTGCAAAAATCATTTGTGTAGGCTAACTTTGCAGTTTTGTACAATCCCCATCCCTAATAACAAGCGCCCACAAATAGTTTATCTCTTTCTTAAAGGCTTTCAGGTATATGTTATTTAATTCATTAATAATTAATTTAAAAGAGTAATTTATATATAAAAGTTGAGATATATAATTTTATTACTGAATAATAAAGCAAAGCTTTTATTTTAAATGTCCAAATCACCGTTCAACCAAAAAAAAAAAAATTTGGGGGAAGGAGGGGAGGGGGTTTGACGGGGTGCTTGTATTGAAGATAAACTTCAATTGCATCACAAGTCTGCACAGAAACCAACTCTAACACCTCAGGAAGATAAACCTAAAGCAAGTAGTTTACTGTAAAAGTAGTATAGTAGCTTGTAATCATATGTAGCTTCTGTAGCAGATTATAAATACATATCAAATCCCTTGAAGATTAGTAAGGAGGAAACATAAATCATCATAGCTTACATGGTATTAGAGCATCATAAAGACTTCACAGTCATGCATCCTCTATTTTCTCTCTTTCAATCTTTTTCTCAAACACCTTTTGATCATCATTGGGTACTCCACCTGTTTCAACTACCCCATTTTCTTCGTCTACCACAGGCTCTCCAAGTATAGCTTCCTCATCTTCTTCAATTGTTGCTCCACCCATAAACATCCATCATTCCATCACTACCAAACTAAACCGGGATAATGTCCTTGTTAGGCAAATACAGTTGTTATGTTTTTGAAGGGTCACGATTGTTTTTATTATGTTGGTGGGAGTTCTCCTCCTCCAACTACTATTTTTGTCGCCTGTACTGATGTGATTATTTCTATAGCCCCCAATCCAGCATATCATGTTTGGACTAAACAGGATCAAATGATCCTCTCAATTATAATTTCTACACTATTTGACCCTTACTTCCTAAGTGGTTGGATTGGTGGCCTCTAATGTTGTGAGGGAAAATCTTACCTGCATGATCTCCTCTCAATCTCAAGCACCAATTATACAAATTTTCTATCAGCTCTCCACCATCAAGAAAGGAATCTCTTTGTCACTAATTATTTTCAAAAGGTCAAGCAGCTGGCCGATACACTTACAACAATTCATCAACCTCTCCAAGATTGTGAGGCTATTTCTTACCTACTTTGTAATGTCCAAGATGTTAGTTAGATATTTAAAATGTGGATTAGATTAACTAAATGATTAATTAGGTAAAGTGTAAAGAAAATCTCAAGAAAACACTTAGAAAACGTCCAAAAAATTGAGTTTCTAGGTGTCGGGTTTGGATAGGCCAAGTTGGTGTCCGACCAGGTGAAGCAAGAAGTGAAAATTCACTTTTTGTGGGTTGTCTCTGGACAAGGCACTCCCTATGTTCGGACACCCTGTGTTCGGACAAAAACTCCAAGGAACTCCAGATGCAACTTCCTGCGCGTGTCTCGATAGCCTCTTTACATGTTCGGACAGCACGCGATTTAACCCAAAAATGAGCTTCTTTTCAGCTCATTCTCGCACACCTCTCGCCCCTCCTAACCATTTTGTTTAGGTTTTTCATCTAAAACCCATATTTCTTGAAGATTAAAGTCTCCAAACTCAAATCTAACTCCAAAAACACGTTCTACGCAAAGAGATTTACGTTTTCACCAATTGATTTGAGGTAAAATTCAAAATCTCTAATCTCTCTACTTTTGGATAGATTCATGAGAGATTGAGCTTGATTTTCTATTTTTCTTTAGGTTTTGCACATCTAGGAGCGTTGTGAACAATTCCAAGCTCCGGGTTGCATTTTGATGAATTTTTGGTAAGGTTTTCAAAACCCTAACTTTTGGGTTATTGTTTAAAGTGTAGTTTTAAGTACCTAACTCTAAGATTATCTTATAGGTTAGTGTTATTTGTGGTTGAGTTTTTGAATGGAACCCTATAAATTCTATGGCTATTTTATGAGTGCAGCCTTCAAGCGAGTATTCTACTCACTGAGAAATATTACTACGCTTTGTGTATTTTAAAGTTATGCTAAATGATATGATGTTTTGATTCGAACCGACAATATGTTGATAATATGTGTTGAGTGATTTCAATATTTTCAATTATGTTAAAATATAATGATGATGTTTGATGAGTTTAAGATATGATTATGAAAGCATGATTTGAGTTATGTTTCGATGAGTTTTAAAGTATGCTGGGATTGAGATATGAATTATATGATTTGTATTGAGAAAATGACCCGATGAAATGTTTATGTTTTATGAGAAAGTTATGTGTTGAAAGCATGATCATGAAAGTAAATATATGATGATTTGAGCAAAGTTGTTTTTATAGCTAGATGTATAAGTTTGCCTATGAGGTTCAATGGTGTTAGTATTTTATGTTGGCTACATTCTAGATGACAAAAATACTTTATGTAACGGTTGCTTTTTAACAGGATTATTCGTTCTATTTAGAGTCTTCAAGTAATATGGACAGTGTCTCATTTCATGCCATGTGTATGGTCACAAGTTTCTAAGAAGATGTCCATGAAGATTCCAAGCAATTTTCAAGTCAGAACAGACGGTTCCTGTGCAACAGTCCAGACATGCCTTTGAAGGCGTCCGGGCGCCCCACAGTGTCTAGAAGCTTTAGCGTTGAAGAACGTCCGGACGTCAGAGTAACACTGTCCAGACGTGATGGAAACCAAGGAGCTGGACATGCTAATCATACACATGGGAATGGAGCTGAAGTTGCGCAAGACCCTTTGTCACTTCCTAGTGGCCCAATTACAAGACTTAGAGCCAAAGGTTTCAAGGAAGCACTAAATGGGCTAATCCAAGAGAATTGGGCTGATTCTAAAAATACCAAGATGGGCTCAAATAATAATCAAGGCTTAGTCCATGTCATCAAAGCAATTGAAGAGGATAATTAGCATGCAAAAACGTGACCAGCATGGTTTGACCATTAAAGAGTGTGAACTTGTTGAGTTTCAAGGATATTAAATAGGGGAATGAACTTGGTCTTGGCTGGTTATGAATTTAGTCATTTAGTTATTTTGGCTGCCTCTAGAAGTCCAAAGAGACCTAAAAATGTGGGGACTTGTTTATGTTGGCACTTGTGTTGCTTTTAAAGCAATAGTTAAGACTTTTCCTATTCTTGGAGGGTTGTTCCAAGTATATAGATGGGCAATACGAATTTTGTAAGATATAGATTTTTGTTTTCAGAAAATTATTATTGTGAGGTCTTGTGTTCCTCTTTGTTCCTAAAAGAACTTCTTGAGCTTATCAAGTTAATCTTGTAGCGTTCAAACAACCAAACTTATTACCTTGATTCTTGAAGAGATTCAGATTCTTGGTGTGGCGTTTCAATCCTTCGTATTCTTGGTTTCTCATCTAGTTAGGTGACGGGTCAAGCCTCGACAATTCTTGTCTACACGATCTTGGGGTTTCAAACCATCATTGCTATCGGGTTTCATCACATTTGTTGGTGGAGTTCATATCATTTTGGTATCAGAGCCTTGGTTCTAAGGCAAGTTTGACTATCTTTTATTATTGTTTTTTTTTTAATTTCCTGTTCCCTGCTGTGAAAAAAAAAAAAAAAAAAAGAAAAGAAAAAGTACTCGATTCCAGTAAGAAAATTTCTTCATTTCAATCTTGTTTCTCACCTTATTCAAGTTCTTGACCTTTCTGAGTAAGAAAATTTCTTCCTTTCTATCTTGTTTCTCACATTATTCAAGTTCTTGACCTTTTTGATGAGTTTTGGTTATTTCTCAATTGCTGCTGGATTATTTTGAATTAGTTTCTTGAAGTTCGATTAAGAACTAAGAAGACACAAAAGAGTGGAAAAAGGCAAGAGAGTGTGAGACCAAAAGAGGGTAAAAGCCGTTTAGAGTGAAAACACGAGTGTAAGTGTATTAATTCTTGAGTGAAACACGTGAGGGAGTGCTTGTGAGGATTCTAACCTTGTTTTGCAGATTCTAAACATGTCCAATAATCAAGAAGAAGACAGAACCGAAGAATTTCGACAACCCGCAGCTTCGAACCTCCAAATGCAAGCGTTGTTAGGGGAGATGAGGCGTATGTTGAGGGCTGAATTAGAACCTATTCACGAGAGGTTGGACAGGGTAGAAGCAGAAACTCCTAGGGGACAGCAACAAGACAATCCCAATAGGCAACAAGGTGGGCGTGTTCCGTGGCGGAATGTTGAGGAAGAGGCGGAGTTGGAGGAATTTGATGAGCCATATTTTAACCGAGGCAGGTTTGAGCGTGGGTATGGGAATAGAGAAGCTAGGATGGGTAGGCCTAGGAGGGATAATGATTTAGGAAACATAAAGATTAAAATCCCGTCTTTTCAAGGTAAAAATGATCCTGAAGCTTATTTGGAGTGGGAAACTAAAATGGAGATGGTGTTTGATTGTCACAACTACTCAGAGATAAAGAAGGTTAAGTTGGCTGCAATTGAATTCACAGATTATGCCATTGTTTGGTGGGATCAATCACTGATTAATAGGAGGAGAAATAGAGAGCCACCCGTGGACACTTGGGAGGAGATGAAAATGCTTATGAGGAGGTGTTTTGTACCCAACCATTATTATAGGGGATTGTATCAAAAGTTGCAGAGGTTAACTCAAGGTTCCAAGAGTGTGGATGAGTATTACAAGGAGATGGAGGTAGCTATGATCCGGGCTAATGTAGAAGAGGACCGAGAAGCCACCATGGCTAGGTTTTTGCACGGTTTAAATCGTGAGATTGCAGATATAGTCGAGTTGCAGCACTATGTTGAGTTAATGGATATGGTGCATCAAGCCATAAAAGTGGAGGAACAATTCAAACGGAAGGGATTGGCTAGGAGGGGACAACCTATGGCTACCACCAGCCCATGGAAGACAGCTCCAAAAAGGGACGAGCAGCTTCAAAATAAGCAAAAATTTGAACCCTCTAAGAATGCCAAACCAACAACCACCACTACTTCAGGTAACACCGAGGCTTCTATTTCTAAAACACGTGATATTAAGTGTTTTAAATGTCAGGGACGGGGACACATAGCCAGCCAGTGTGTAAACAAAAGGGTGATGGTGATAAACGCCCAAGGAGAGCTTGAGTCGGAGAATGAGGAAGAAGTAGATGATGATGACATGCCACCTTTAGAGGATGCCGATGATGAGCAAAATGCTGTGGTTGGAGATTTATTGGTAGCAAGGCGAGTTCTCAATGTGCAAGTTAAGGAGGAAGAAAGTAACCAAAGAGAAAACTTGTTTCATACTCGGTGCTTTGTAAATAACAAAGTTTGCAGCGTCATTATTGATGGTGGGAGTTGCACAAACGTAGCCAGCACTTATTTGGTGGAGAAATTGGCCTTAACCACCTTGAAACATCCTCACCCTTACCGGCTTCAGTGGCTGAATGAATGTGGCGAAATCAAGGTGACAAGGCAAGTGTTGGTGGCATTATCCATTGGCAAATATGAGGATGAGGTGCTTTGTGATGTGGTTCCTATGCATGCATGCCATTTATTGTTGGGAAGACCATGGCAGTATGATCGGAGGGTTACGCATGATGGATTTACAAATAGGTATTCTTTCACTCTTAAAAGGCAACCCATTACTCTTGTGCCATTAACTCCAAAACAGGTCATGGAGGACCAACTAAAGTTACAAAGATCAAATGAAAAGAAAAAAGAAAAAGAAAGGAAGGCCGAAAGTGGAAAAAAAGAGTTGAAAAAGAAAGAAAGAGAGAAAAACATTGATCAGAGTGAAAAAGAAAGAGAAAGGATTTCGGCCATAGTAAGAGCAAGAGAGGAAAAATTCAATTACATTGCAAAAAAAAGTGAGATCAAGAGAGCATTATTTTCACACCAGCCCCTTATTGTACTCATGTACAAGGAGGCTCTTTTATGTACTAATGATCTCGTCGGTGCTTTGCCGAGCAATATTGTTTCTCTTTTGCAGAAGTTTGAAGATGTCTTTCCCGAAGAGGTACCTAGTGGCTTACCTCCAATCCGAGGGATTGAACATCAAATTGATTTCATACCCGGTGCATCAATTCCTAACCGACCTGCTTATAGGAGCAATCCCGAGGATATATATGAATTGTGAGGATGCATGTACGTATGTCATTAGGATGTGTCATGATTAACAAATATCTGTCATCTTGTATATGATATCTTTTGGAGATAGGTGCATAAATTATAGATTGCTAATTTATCGGAATATATATATATATATATATATATTCGATGATCTATAGGTCAAGCTTCTCCAATTGATTTTCTGTGGGAACAAACATAAGAGCTACTTCCCTAGATTCGACAAGGTCACGGATGAAATGATGCTGAATGTCGATGTGCTTGGTCCAAGAATGCTGAACTGGATTCTTTGAAATGTTTATGGCATTGGTACTGTCACAGTGAATGACCAAAGTGTCTTAGAGTGAAGACATAATCACAGAGTAATTTCTTCATCCATAATAACTGAGTACAACAACTTCCAGCAGCAATATACTCAGCTTCTGCAGTGGAAAGAGAAATTGAGGCTTGTTTCCGACTTATCTAAGCTACCAGATTTGTACCTGAAAAATTATTGGATTTCTAATTTTAACAAGTGTGTCTGAACAGTGTGCAACAAAATATTAAATGCGGAAATTAAAGGAGTCAAATATTTTGTTGACGAAGTGGAAACTCAATTAAGAGAAAAACCACTCCGGGGCAGCCAAACCCAGGATATCTACTATTTAGAAGACAAGACTAGATACAAAGTAGTAACACTCACATACCCCTGATGCAGTGGTCGTACCTTGCTCTCTAACGTGTAACCCAACACGAACTCCACCCAACCAGGTCTCCTACCTGAAGGGGTCTTCAATGAAATCCTTTACCTTAGGGCCAACCCCTGAGATAGACTTCACAGTTGATCAAATCACACACTGGCAAAGCTAGAGAGCTAGCAGATCTTCAATAACTCCCTAAACACCCTCTCTAAGCTGTAGAGAATTCACCACCGAATTCTATGTTGAAAGCATGCCTCAAGCCTCTTATTTATAGGCTTTAGAAACCCAAAATTGAGTCAAAAACGGATTCTAAGGCACGCGCGTCCGGACGGGAGCCAGGGCCGTCTGGACGGGCCAAGTTTTTGTTGTTCGGAAAGTAATTATGGAATTTTCTGCAGGGCCGTCCGGATGGGCAAATCTTTTTGTCCGGATGCTAGTAATGGCCGTCTGGATACTCAATTTACATAAAATTTTGTTAGATTTCCAACGACGCCAATTTCGTCCCAATCCGATATTTGAGTAAAAAGGTATGACCAAAATACCCGAGGGTATCCGGACGGCTTGATTGAGCGTCAGGACGGTCAACTGCAACCGCCTCTCCAAGATAGCGCTGAAAGCTTCTATAACAAGGCCGCGTCCGGACGGTGTTGCCCTAGCGTCCGAACGGTTGCACTTTGGCTGCACGTAATTACCATAATAAGGCTTTGGAGCGTCCGGACCTTGAAGGCTAACGTCCGGACGGTTGAACTGGTGCACGCAATTTCCATATATGAAGGTTGATCGTCCGGACCATTAAGTTTGACGTCTGAACGGTTGAACTTTGTATGCACGTCTTGCCTTATAGAGAACCTCGTCTGGACGGGATGACACATCGTCCGGATGGTAGCAGTCGTCTTCCCATAACTGTGTCTTGAGTCAGAAACCCTGACGCTTGTCAAACACTGAATAGCCACGCCGTCCGGACGAATCCACTAGAACACAACAATTACTCCCCCTCAATGTCTCAGAAGTATAAGGGAAACAAAGTAATAATATCAACAGACAAAAACTTTCTAAAATCCAAAACGATAGGAAAATAGAGAAAAGTCTGCAAGTGGCCCAAAAGAGAGGAATTGAAATCCTCCAAGTGTCAAATCCTACTGATCCACTGACATCAACTAACGGAGAGAAATCCGTATAAAAAGCTGAATTTGTGCTACTTCGACTTCTAGCTCAGAAAGCCGGGAACCATGGACTGAAAAACCCTCAATCTCTTAATTTTGCAAAGCCTGAAACTGATTATCCACAGATTGACATCCTTTAAGCAACTGGTCTGCTAGATAAATGAGGAGTCACCACTGAACCTCTAACTGATGCAGATCTGAGGGAATGCTACGGAAGGCCAGACTATGAGCTAGGGGAAAAAGGCTCATCTTAAATCTTGAGACCCTTGGAAATTTTGATCACATGACCTCAAACAAAATTAATTTTCCAAAGGATGCATCTGTCAAACACTATGCTAGGAGCCGCTGGATGTCGTAATCCTGAACCAAAACCAATCAGAAAATATCTCCAAAAATACCATTAGATCCTGTTAGTGCCAAAAATAATGTGGTATTTAAGACGGCTATCAAATGGATGCTAAAGAATTACAAAAACAAAGATCGCAATCCGAATGACCCAGATATATCAATATCAACCCAACACACAGACATAATAGGATTTTCATGCACACTATCTCAAGAAAATATCCCAACAAATATTCCAATATTCTAAAAGCACAAAAACTTAAAAGAATAACAGAAGACACATTAAAAATCATGGGATGAGAAGAGATGTGCAAAGAATGCCAAAATCTCGGGAGAAATCCACGAGAAATACACACAACATGACATGATAAATCAATAAAAATGCAAAGATGTGTATGGCAGAGAAAGAGAAGCAAGTCTTAAACCTATAGAGATCCTGTCCGGATGTGCAACTTCTAGGTCAGCATAAGGCAAGACTACTCTCGTTTGGACGTAAGAATAGGTCCATCTGGATGCTTCACACTCAAAATCTAAAGCTGGAGAAAAATTTGCAGAAAAATATTTTTCCCTAAAGTTAGCTTCAGAACATGCATGTATAATCAATTGATAAAACAGTCAAATAGCATTGCTAAAATATGCAAAGATATAAATGAGAGTTAAGTATTCAATAAGCACAAATTTCCCTGCAGATAGAAATTTTAAATAGATTACTTAACTCATGCAATGCGTGTGTGTGTGAAGACTTTCTCAATAAGGTATGAAATTCACTGATATGACAAAAAGCAACTAGATTTCCGAGACAAGAGAGAAAATCAATGCAAGATTAGTCAAAAGTCAAACCTTATGATTTACTAGGGCCTAGCCACCCTCATTTGATACACTCCCTCTGAGATGCAGCACCTAAATGTTTTACTTGTACAATGAAGGAAAAAGTAAATGTTTTACTTGCACGTAGAGGGCAAGGCATAAATCAAATTCAGCACATAAGCAATGAATAATTAAAGCACAAAATTCATATGATTTACTGCTTGATTCTTATGATGCTGCAATCTATAGGGAACACCAAAAATTTTAGGTTCTAGGTTCAACTAGCATTTGGTCAATTTGGCCATCTTATCAAAAACCTCTTCTCTTATCTAGAATTTCTAGAAGCAAAAAGTCAGAGAAAGAAAAGATGCACCTTAGGGGAGTCTTAGATAGTGCACATTTTCATCGCATGAGGAAAGTAACTATCTATCATTAAGATGCAATTGAAAAACTTAGCAGATATCATGCATAAACTCTCAATCATATATAAGCATATTTAATCAATGCATAATGAACTGAAATATCAGACAAAAACACATGCAATATCTGAAAAGCTATCAAAAGAAAAATAAAATTCCGCATCTTCTCCCCAATTTTTTTTTTTTTGTTGAAAACCAATAAACATAAAAACAACAAAGACATGCTTTTGGAAAAGGAAATGACATCTAATCCCAGGATGTAAGGGAAAGCCAAACCTGTCCTCATGGAGAGAGGTTTAGAAATACCAAGACAGAAAAGTAGCTGCCCTACGTGCTTTAACTGTCATCCCCAAAAAAAAAATATCTGCAGATATTTCTCAAGACAACAAGAGAAAATATAGGGGATAAAATAAACAGTTCCTCAAACAGAATGTAAGGCATGAATAAGATATAACAAGATAGATAGTGCAATGCAAACATACCTGACATGCACTAGGATTTAGGAACCACAATCCTAGGCATGGGAGACTTTACCTTTACTAGGTGAGTCCACTCCCCCTCAAGGGGTGAATGGTCTCATCTTCCTTGACCCATACCTGCTTAACCCGTGGAGATGGTTTACGGGTCATGTCCATATTGGCCATACTCCTTAGCATATCTTGCATCAGGCTCAGCAACCCTTCATAGCCATGGTTGCTAGTGGGGCTTCTGTGGCTTCCTCTTGTTGCCTTGGTTTGTTCTTCTTTGATTTGCCACTCTGATAGGCAGGAACAAACTGCTGCTGATGTAGTGAAGCCTGAAATGCCGTAGGAGGTAGAGTGCCTGATGTAGCTCTTGTTGGTAGCTTCCTCTGATCCTTCAACTTCTGGAGCTGTGGACATTTGGATCGGATGTGACCGGTGATGCCGCAGTGGTGATAGGTAGACAACCTTCTTTTGTTTGAATGCTTCTTGACATTCTCTGCAAAATTATGGTTAGCATTCTTACAAATAACATTGCCCTTACCTTTTATATGTTTCCTATGCGGAGGGACATATTTTGATGAGGAAGAATCTTCAACTTCACTTTTTCTCAGAGCATCCTGCTTAATCCAAGGCCCGTGGGATTTCAACAAATAACAATTTAGCCTAATATGACCAATCTTCCCACAATTATGACAAGTAGGGACAAATTTACCATGAGCTTGTGTACCTGTATCTTTGGATTTGGGCATCACACAATTATTCAAGCAAGAATTATCCAAATAAGCAGTGTTTACTATCACAGGCTTAATAATACTGGAATCTAATTCAGAATCAGAAGCATGTGAAGTAAAAGCACTCAAATCATCAACAATTAAACCAGGCTTGTTCGAAATATCTGAATGAATACACATCATGCTTTTCAAATTATCACTTGAGAATTTTTTCAGGAGATTTTCAGATTCCTTTAATTTATTCTCGAGTGTATCAATAATATCAAATATCATGGTATTCTCAAATCTCAAAGAGTCAATCAAAGCATGTGATTCAGATAATTGAACAGTCAAAGACTATTTTTCTTGCTTCACCTTTTTTAAACTCTTTATGTGAAATTTTAGAATGTTGAGCATTCTTCAATTTATTAAAAACCTTAAAGAGCTTAATATCAGAATCCTCACTAGATAACTGAGAAGAATTCATGATAAAATGTGTAATAAAAAAATAGAAGTCACAAAGAGATGAGGATCACACTCAGGAAATAAATCCTAAACAAAGTATACCTGCTCTGATACCAATTGAAAAATTATTGGACTTCAAATTTTAACAAGTGTGTGTGAACAGTGTGCAACAAAATATTAAATGCGAAAATTAAAGGAGACAAATATTTTGTTGACGAAGTGGAAACTCAATTAAGAGAAAAACCACTCCGGGGCAGCCAAACCAAGGATATCCACTATTCAGAAGACAAGACTAGATACAAAGTAGTAACATTCACATACCCCTGATGCAGTGGTCGTACCTTGCTCTCTAACGTTTAATTCAACATGAACGCCTCCCAACTAGGTCTCCTACCTGAAGGGGTCTTCAATGAAATCCTTTACCTTAGGGTCAACCCCTAAGATAGACTTCACAGCTAATCAAATCACACACTGGCAAAGCTAGAGAGTTAGCAGATCTTCAATATCTCCCTAAACACCCTCTCTAAGCTGTAGAGAATTCACCACCGAATTCTATGTTGAAAGCATGCCTCAAGACTCTTATTTATAGGCTTTGGAAACCCAAAATCGAGTCAAAAATGGATTCTGAGGCACGCGCATCCAGATGGGATCCAGGGCCGTCCGGACGGGCCAAGTTTTTCTTGTTTGGAAAGTAATTCTGGAATTTTCTGTAGGGCCGTCAGGACGGGAAAATCTTTTCATCCGGACGGAGGCCGTCCGGACGCTAGTAATGGCCGTCCAGATACTCAATTTACAGAAAATTTTGTTAGCTTTCCAACGACGCAAATTTCGTCCCAATCCGATATTTGAGTAAAAGGTTATCACCAAAATACCAGAGGGTGTCCGGACGGCTTGACCGAGCGTCGAAACGGTCAACTGCAACCACCTCTCCAAGATAGCGCTGAAATCTTCTATAACAAGGCCGCGTCCAGACGGTCTTGCCCTAGCGTCCGGACGGTTGCACTTTGGCTGCACGTAAATACCATAATAAGGCTTTGGAGCGTCCGGACGGTGTTGCCCTAGCTTCCGGACGGTTGCACTTTGACTGCACGTAATTACCATAATAAAGCTTTGGAGCATCTGGACCTTGAAAGCTGACATCCGGACAGTTGAACTGGTGCACGCAATTTCCATATATGAAGCTTGATCGTCCGGACCATTAAGTCTGACATTCGGACGGTTGAACTTTCTATGCACGTCTTGGCTTATAGAGAACCTCGTCCGGACGGTAGCAGCCGTCTTCCCATAACTATGTCTTGAGTTAGAAACCCTAATGCTTGTCAAACACTGAATGGCGTCCAGACGGTATAGCCACGTCGTCCGGACGGATGTACTGGAACACTGGGATCTTTTCGAACTCTGAAGAACGTCCAGACGATTTGCCATTACGTCCAGACAGATGCAATCTTGAACTGTTCGAAGCTTGTAGACACTGATGAGTGTCCGGACGGATGATGCTTTGATAGAAGAGCGTCCGAACGGAATACCACATCGTCCGGACGGATGTTACTGATTGATGAGCGTCCGGACGGGAGACCACGTCGTCTGGACGGTTGACAGGGAACCGAAATAAACTTCCTTGAAAACTTCACAGAACCTTCTTGAAGAACATAGCTGAAGAGTAGACTCTGGATAAAGCAGCATCCCTGTGAAAGCAACAACATTACATAGAAGTGATTTTGTCCAACAGAATGTAGCCAACACAAAAACTAACAGTACCCACATAGAAACAACCACCAGAGGTGCTTTTCCTTTTCCTATAATCAGCATTTCCAGCCCAATTTGCATTAGAGTATCTTGCAAGCACAAGATTTGTTTCTCTAGAAAAACATATACAATAATTAACAGTGGCATTTACGTACCTGATGATGCGCTTGACAGCTGTAAGATGAGATTCCTTAGGATTAGCTAGGAATCGGGAACAAACTCCGACACTGAAGGCAATATCTGGTCGGCTTGCCGTGAGATAGAGAAGACTGTCAATCATACTTTTGTAAAGAGTAGGATCCACTTGTTTGCTTGTTAGATCAGCACTCATTTTGACATTTGTGCTCATGGGAGTACGAGCATGGCTTTTCCTATCCAGACCGAATCGTTTCACCAGATCTTTTGCATATTTTGCTTGAGAGATAAATATCCCTTCAGAAGTTTGTTTAACTTGCAACCCCAGAAAATATGTCAGCTCACCTATCATACTCATCTCAAATTCTTTTTTCATTTCTTCAACAAACTCATGAGCTTGAGAATCTAATGTTGCCCCGAAGATGATATCATCTACATAGATTTGTGCAATGAGTTTGTGATTTCCTTGATTTCTGATGAAGAGAGTCTGATCTACCTGTCCTCTTGTGAACCCTTTATCCAGAAGATAAGTGGTTAATCTTTCATACGACGCTCGTGGAGCTTGTTTGAGACCATACAGTGCTTTCTTCAGTTTGTAGACATGTTGAGGATAGTGAGGATCCATAAATCCTTTTGGTTGCTCTACATAAACTTCTTCCTGAAGAATGTCATTCAGAAAAGCACTCTTGACATCCATCTAATAAAGCTTGAAGCCTAGATGACAAGATATAGAGAGCAGAATTTTGATAGATTCAAGGCGGGCAACTAGAGCAAAAGTTTCATCAAAATCTATCCCTTCAATTTGGGTGTATCCTTCAGCAACAAGCTGTGCTTTGTTTCGGATCACCGTGCCATGTTCGTCTGATTTGTTCTTGAAAATCCACTTTGTGCCGATGATATTTTGATCAAATGGATTGGAAACCAAAGTCCAGACATTATTACGCGAAAACTGATGCAACTCATCATGCATAGCAGTAACCCAGCTGTCATCCTGCAAGGCTTCTTCTACTTTCTTTGGTTCAAATTGAGCTAGATAGCAATTGTAAGTGACTTGATTTGCAACCTTATTAATGGGGTTGATTATTCTGCTTCTCAACCGTCTACCTTCATTTAGATTCCCAAGAAGCTACCTTTTCCTCAGTACGTACTGGATCAGGAAGAACATCTGCTGCTGTAGGAGAGATAGGAGGAGTAGATACAGGCTCTACTTTTGCATAGGAAGTTTCACTTACATTGTCTGTGAGAGAAGGAAGAGTCTCTAGGGTAGACTGAGATATCTCCCTCTTGCTATATGCCTTACTCTCATCATCAATGACCACATTTATGGACTCCATCACTGTTTCTGTTCTGGTGTTATAGACTCTGTAGGCACGACTGTTGGTGGAGTATCCCAAGAATATGCCTTCATCACTTTTGGGATCAAACTTTCCTAGATTTTCCCTGTCACGTAGAATATAGCATATACCGCCAAAAGTCCAGAAATATTTAATAGTGGGTTTCTTACCTCGCCAAATCTCATATGGAGTCCTGCTAGTTTCTGGCTTCAGGTAGACTCTATTGATGATATGACATGTAGTGTTGATAGCTTCTCCCCAAAAATGTTGAGCAAGATTTTGAGAGTGAATCATTACTTGAGCCATTTCCTGTTAAACTCTGTTTTTCCTCTCCACAACCCCATTTTGTTAAGGAGTAATAGGAGAAGAAAACTCCTGTTGAATGCCACATGAGTGACAGTATTCTTCAAAATGAGCATTCTTAAATTCTCTGCCATGATCACTGCGAATCCTCATGATAGGACACTCTTGCTCTATCTGAATTTTTTTGAACAATCGCTGAGCGGCTTCAAAGGCATCAGATTTTTCCCAAAGAAGAAGAACCCAAGTGTACCAGGAATAGTCATCCACAATAACCAGAATATATTTCTTCCCACTGAGACTAGCGGTTCTGGTGGGACCCATGAGATCCATATGCAACAATTCTAAATTACGGGAAGTATGAATACCTGATGTCTTTTTATGAGTAGTACGGGTCTGTTTTCCCAACTGGCAAGGACCACACACTCCTTTTCTAGTATCCTTCAATTTAGGAAGATCTTTGACAACTTCCTTGCTGGTAATTTTGAACATGTTGGTGAAGTTTAAATGACCCAACCGTTGATGCCATGGCTCACTTTCATCAAGGGTAGCTTTATTGCAGATGATTTGAGAATTTGAAGAGAGATTTGAAATGCCATAACAATTGTCACTAGTCCTCTCACCTCCCATTAACCATTTTCCATTGTTGTCAAAGATGTTGCATTCCATTTTAGAGAATTGGACAACCAGGTCATCATCACATAATTGGCTGATACTCAGAAGATTTGCCTTGAGACCCTTTACATATAGGGCTTTTTGTGAAACTTCTATTCCTGGAATGTCAATCTGCCCATTTCCAATCACTTTGGCCTGGCTCCCATCTCCGAAAGTATTTCGTCCTCCTCTGGCCATTTGAATATCTTTGAGGAGTGTCCTGTCACCTGTCATATGTTTGGAACAAGCACTATCCAAATACCACAAGCAAGTATCTAGAACTTTTAAAGCAGTATGAGCGACTAGGCAAAGATTGTCACTTTTCTTAACCCAAACATGTGAGACATCCTTTTCCTTTTTAGACATGATAGAGTTTTTCTTAAAAAGGGTAGGATTCTATAACTTTTCACTGATGAGTTTTACTTGATCACAAAGATTATTGATCTGATTTCTAATACCAGGCTCATTATTCCTAGTAACTTGTTTTTTAACCCATGGCTTTTGAGAGCGTATTTGAAAGCAGTTAGGACGAGTATAACCACTAATACCACAATGCTGACAAGTAGGGATAGATTTGGACCTTTTACCACCTCCTACTAGATGAATCATGAGTAACCCTGTCAGGCTTAGTAAACATAGTTCTATGAGCAGGCATAGCATGTGAAGAAGATGTAGTATTATTACTCATATCACAAAGAAGTCAGCACAAGATCACACTCGAGAAATGAATCTTAACAGAGTGTACCAAGCTCTGATACCAATTGAAAATAATGTATTGACTTCTTAAACAAACCAAGTGTGTGTGTTTGTGTGCAAAGAAATATCTTAAATGCGGAATTTAAAAGAGACAAGATATTTGTTACGAAGTGGAAACTCTATGAAGAGAAAAAAACCACTCCGGGGCAGCCAAACCCAGGAAATCCATTATCCAAAAACAAAGCTAGTTACAAGACACTTGTACTCACATAACCCTATGCAGTAGTCATACCTTTAACTCTGACGTGTAGCCCAACACGAACGCTTCCCAACCAGATCTTCCACCTGAAGGAGTTTTTGATGGATTCCTTTACCTTAGGGCCAACCCCTAAGATAGACTTCACACGAACACTGGCACCGGCTTCAAAGCTAGCAGATCTTCGATTCTCCCTAAACACCCTCTCAAAGCACTATGGAATTCACCACCGAATTCTGTACCAAAACACAGAACTAGAGCCCCCTATTTATAGTCTTTAAGAGACCTCAAAAACTACTGAAAATTGGACTCTGTCTGTCGAGCGTCTGGACGGAAGTTTGCCATGTCCGGACGGATTTTTGCGATATCCTTCAGAAACAGTGCAATTCTATCAGGTTTGCGTCCAAACGGCTTGACCGAGCGTCCGGACGGTCTTATTGGATATCGTCCGGACGTATTGCTGAGTCGCCCGGATGGTCTGCAAATACAGGACATCGTCCGGAGTGATGCCGAGTCGTCTGGACGGATTGCAGATACTTCCCAAACAGTGTCGACTTCTGAAAATAGACTCCTTGTAGAATACTTATTAACCGAGCATCCGGACGGTGTGGCTCTGACGTTCGGACGTCTTCAATGTTTATCTGTAAGACATTGCGGGGCGTCCGGACGCCTTCAAAGGCCCGTCCGGATGGTTGCACTGGAACCGGCTGATTTGTCTTGGTTTTTGCAAAGGACTCTTCATGGATAACTTCTAGAAGCTTGTGAACAATAGATGTCTGAATATATGAAGATTCTGATTTAAAAACCGTTGTCCGAATACATGAAGATTGAATAACCGACTGTCCAATTAAAATGCAACCATTACATAAAGTGTTTTTGTTTTATCCAGAATGTAGCCAAAATACTAACAAGGGTAAACAGAGTATTAAGAAAAGCCATAAGTATTTAAGAAATACACAAAGTCTCATAACAAATTAAAATTGTTCTCAAAACACAACAAAAATAAAAAATGTTAATCCTCATCATCAGGCTTGGGCTGATGATACTGCAAGCACTCCCTTGGGTAAATCTGACACTGTTCGACATGCTCTCCAATAATATTAACTTCCCGCTGGAGAGCTCCCATAGACGACATAAGCTGAGTAAACGCAGCTTCAAAAAGGAAGGAGGCACAGCTTGTGATGATGATGCAGCTGCTGTGGGGGTAATTGGTGGAGGCTGAGGAACATCGCCTTGAGCCTCATGCCGCAACTGCGCATTGGACTTCATGGTGTCTGTATGCCAAGAGGATCTAGATTCCGTGATTTGGGCTCAGAGTCTGAAATATTTGTCACGACCTGAAGACATATTTGAGTGATTAAACACCCAAAAGACAGACTGGTGTTCTTCTCATCACGGACCTTAAGCATAGTATGCAAGATGTGCTTGCACTAGCAGAAAGGATTCCTCATCACTATGGCATAAAGAAGGGTGGCCTTCTTGAGAGTAAGCTCACTCCAACAAGCTTGAGGCCAATGGTTGGTTACAACAACCTTTGCTAAGAATTGGTGCATAGGAGCAAAAGCACCAATATTAATATGAGAGTGTGACTTCTCCGCTCTCTGTGGTCTCGTGCCAAAGAAATCATGGAAAAAAGTCAATGCTGGGAGCCTCAACACTAGGAGGAAAAGGAACTTCTGAGGCTGGTAAGACAGGTACCCCGATCACAACACTGATATGTTGTGGATCAATTTGAATCGTCTGTCCTCTGACCATAGTCTGCATGATCAGTCCTCTGTCATCATCCTGATAAGCTGTGGATCAATCTGAATCGTCTGTCCTCTGACCATAGTCTGCATGATCATTCCTCTGTCATCATCCTGGATGATGATCATGTTGCCATAGAATTCCCGCCCCAGTCTGGGAAAGGCCGGGCATGCACAATTTTACTGGTACTCCCACTGGTTCTCCAGAAGTATCTGACCAATAGGAAGTAGGACTGGATCCCTGAGATCGACATGGAGGAGATTCTGCTCCGATAGGGTCTGTCGCTTTTGCATGTAGAGCCGCCTGTCAGCAACTGATTCTTCAGTTCTTTGCCTGACTCGGGGTGGAGAGTCTTCTAAAGACATATTTCCTGGGCTAAAAAAAATTCAAAGAAAAATCCATGAAAACATTAAATCCTGTTAGTCCAAATTTTTTTTGGCATAATTACTGCTGTAAAAAGGACTATTCCAAAAATTACAAACACATAGAAAACCACAATAAAACATCACAACTCAAATAAAGACAGTATCTCAACCCAACACAGAGAATATGAGCATATAAACCACATAGACTAAATATGTGAAAAACCTTAAAAACAATCATTATTTTAAGCATAAAAACTTAAAAGAAAACAGTAAAAAGGTAGAGAAACATACCTGGGTTGGAGAGAAATCGCAAAAAGGACAAGTGCACGTGAGAAGTACACATAGAAAGAGCAAAGAAAAACGCATAAATCGACAAAAAAAAATCAAGAAAAGTGAAATGAGAAAGTCAGCAGCGCCGGGGAATGCGATTTAACCCTACAGGGTTCACCGTCCAAACGGAACATAAGTGTCGTTCGGACGTAGTACCACGTAAGTGAACGCACTAACACGCCCGTCCAGACAAGGAGAAGGAACGTTCGGACGAAACAACCGCACCATCCGGACAACTAGAAACACCGTTCAGAAGCTTCACACAGAAAAGATTGAAAAAGAGAGGAAAAAGAAAACAGAAAAACATTTTCCGAAAATAATTTCCAGAACACGCATGTATAAAAAGCTGATAACACTGTTCAAAAGTATTTTAACACAAATGCTAAAATATAATAGAGAGTAAAGAA
Organism: Alnus rubra; assembly: GCA_028654335.1. NCBI lineage: Eukaryota > Viridiplantae > Streptophyta > Magnoliopsida > Fagales > Betulaceae > Alnus > Alnus rubra. Next base: position 146,075 of record JAJPGS010000635.1, read on the forward strand.
ATTTATCGAGCAAAAATTTTCTTGCATAAGAAATTTTTAAACAGTCTACTTAACTCATGCAATGTGTGTGTGTGTGTGAAGACTTTCTCAGTAAGGTATGATATTTGCTAATATGATTTAAAGCAATTGAAATTACTTAAAGAGAGAATTTTCACAGTTGGATCAGTCAAAAGTCAAGCCTTATTTTACTAGGGCTTAGCCACTTTCATCTGATACACTCCCTCTAAGCTGCAGTACTTTTATTTTACATCGTCCTTTAGTGACCGTCTATTTCCACAATGATTGGGTCACTGATTGTTTCTATAGGGACAAGTTCAAGAACAGATTTATAGCATAAAAACAGTGGATCTTTTTTATTTATCCATATTTAATCAGTTTTGAAAGCTTTTTATCACTTGGTGCTGCAACCTAGAAAGAATGCCATAATTTATGGGTTCTAGGTTCAACTAGCGAGTTGGTCAAATTGACCATCTTAGAACATAAAAATCTCTCAAAAAGACTTCTCAGAAGCAAACTATTATAGGATGAAAAAAAATGTGCCTTAGGGGAGCTTTGGATAGTGCATAATTTCATCGCATGAGAAAAGTAACTATCTATCAAATAGATGCAGCAGGAAAACTTTGCATATATCAAACAAGAACTATCAGTTATATAAAAGAAAAAAGAGTAATGCACCAAGAACTGAGACATCAGGTAAAAATACATAAGAAATCTGAAAAGCTAAAACTAGGAATAAATGTCTGCATCTTTCTCCCCTTATTTTATTTTTATTTTTTTTAAATAAAAGCAGAAAAAAAACATGCTTCACAGTAAAGAGGATAGCATAGTCCAAGCATGTAAGGTAAAAGCAAACCTGACATCAGAGAGAGAGGTTTGATAGTACCAGGATAGAAAAGTAACTGCTCGACGTGATATTTCTATTATCCCTATTTTTACTTGCAGAATTTCCTCAAGACAAACAAGAGGGAATATAGGGATAGAAAGATGGTTCCATAACAACATGCAAAGATTTCATAAGATGATATAAAAATGCTATGCAAGTGTACCTGTCATGCTCTAGGATTTAGGAACCAAAATCCTAGGCATGTGTGACCTCACCTACTAGGTAGGTCCGCTCCCCCTTGGGGAGTGGGTGTCCTCTTTCTTGTCATGTCCTTCCTTTTTTAGCTATAGGGTCAGATATCTAACCAGATCTTGCATGAAAGAACTGACAGAAGATGTTCCTTCATAGAAGATTTCCCTTTCTCCAGTCTTCTGTTTCTCCATATACAGCTTCTTGCGAACCTAAGTTTTTTTTTACTTGAGTAGGCTTTTGCAGCTGCTGATGCCTTGGAACATGATTTCTGGACGGAGATCCATGATGCCTGGGTGGCTTAGGTGGAGGACACCTAGGCCGAACATGATTGCTAACTCCACATTGGTGACACACGGAAGTTTTAGGAGCCTGGCAATTTATCTTCCTTTGAACTTGCCGATGTGGGTACTTAGGTCTGATGTGTCCAAGCTAGCCACAATGATGGCATGTGGGAGGCTTTCTTCTGATAGGAAGTTTGGCCAGAGGTTGAGGGATGACTGATACTTCCCCATCCATAACAGTTTTTCCATTATCCACACTTGAGGGTGGAGACTCGGGAATAACCGGTTTCACAAAAATAGTCTAGAAGGTAGAAGGGGTATCAGAAGTAGAAGGAGGAATATACCCGAGTCCGGTCTTGTCAGTTGGCCACTTTTGAATGGAGAGCATGTGAATTAGCCTTCTCGTCTGAGATTCTCTCTAGTTGCAACTGTGTCTCCAGAAGCCTCTATTCTAAATCATTGATCTTTATTAGCATAATGGTCTTCTCAGTTCTGAGGCAGTTTAGCTCTTGTACCTGCTGCTTGTATTTCTCCCTCAGCTTTAAGAACTATACATATTGAAGTTTGAAAATAAATAATGACTTCTATTTTAACCAAGTGTGTGTTTGTGTGCAACAAAATATCTTAAATGCAGAATTTAAATAAGACAAGATATTTGCTACGAAGTGGAAACTCTGTGAAGAGAAAAACCACTTTGGGCCAGCCAAACCCAGGAACTACATTATCCAAAAACAAAGCTAGTTACAAGACACTCGTACTCACATACCCTTATGCAGTAGTCATACCTTTAACTTTGACACAAAGCCTATCGTGAATGCTTCCCAACCAGATTTCCTACCTAAGGCCGACCCCTAAGATAGACTTCACACGAACTATTGAGCACACACCGGAAACGGCTTGAGAGCTAGCGGATCTTCGATTCTCCCTAAACACCCTCTCAAAGCTAAGAGAATTCAACACCGAATTATGTACAATTGACAAGCCTAGGGCCCTTTATTTATAGGCTTACAGAAAACCTAAAACTTCTAAGATTCGGACTCTGGCTGTTGAGCGTCTGGACGAAAGTTAGCCACGTCCGGACGGTCTTCTGCAATATCCTTTCAGAAATAGTGCAATTCTATTCTTATCAAGTCCACGTCAGGACGGTTTTTGCTATAACTTCTTCCTGTGTTCGAACGGAACACTGAAATATTTTGAAATGCTGGACAGTGTCTGGACGTGTTGCCACGTCGTCCGGACGACTTGCAGAGACTTCCCTAATAGTGTTGACTTCTGAAATCCAACTCCGTGTTGAATACTGATTGACCTAGCTGATGAGTGCCAAATATTGCATATATGGACCCCTTAATTTGCATTTACTAAAGCTTTAGTTTTGTTATTTTCTAATTTTTTTGTTAGTTTTGGTATTTTAGTATTTTGCAGGTCATTGAGAGAAAACAATAGCTTTAAGATGAAAGAAAAAACACTTTGAGAAGACCTAGATGATGTGGTTATGTTCAACCAAATCAAGGAGAGGACTAAATCAGAATTTCTTTAATTGGAGTCAAAATCGGATTCGTTTAAAATTCAGATTCTGCACATGTCACAGTATTTTGGCCATAACTTTCAGCTCAAGTATTTGATTAAGGTGAATCAAGTGCGTTGGAAAGCTAACTCAAAGTTCTACAAATCATAGTGAAATACGATTTCCCTAATTCGGATGTCTCCTATGCCAAAATCGCCCGGCAATAAAATACTACAAATCTGGACGAATTTGGCATCCTTTTCCTTCTTGGATTGAGTTTTGAGTCTCCTACTCAAACTAGAAGACTAACCCTGATTTTACTAGAAATTCTAGGGCTTCTAGGGTTTGTTTTCTCCATATAAATAGACTTCTAAGCCTCAAGAAATGTGTGAAAAGCTAGAGACCAAATATATTCTTTCTTTCTTTTTAGTTTAGGATTTATTTTTCAATAATCATGTATAGCTAGATTTTCAACTAAGGTTGAGAATGAAGCCTCATCAATGAAGAACAACAGCACTTTCATGTAAGTTTTTATTATCCGATTTTATTGGGTTTTATATTTCAATTCTTTTACTTCTTTTCAATGTGTGGAATGATTCTTAGATATCTTTTGTGATTCAAGGATACATTTGATGATTTGAGATAATTTCACATAATTGATTACTTGCTTTTTATTTATAAAACAATTGGATATCCCTTGTTATTTATTATACGGATACAATTGATGTTTTGATTTAAATTGGATATCTTGTTTTGATTTACGGATACACTTGATGATTTGATTTAAATTGGATTTCTTTTGTGATTTGTGTAAAGAATGGATATATGGGATGGTTTTGATTAACTGTTTGAAGCATACTAAAACATATCTAAGATTTTAATTGTGAGAACTTCGGATTTCATTTCATCTCTTTTGTTTAGTCTTTTACTCTTGAATCAATCCTCAAACCTTTGGAACTAGGTTAAAATGAGGTTGATTAAACAAGACACCAATATTTGACCATTTCCTTGTGGATTCGACCTTGCACTTGCACACACTATATTGCTAACGATTCGTGCGCTTGCGAGTACTCATTAAAACACACATCAGTAGCTGAAAGCGTTCGGATGGACAACACGTCCGAACGGTGTTGCCCTGACTTTTGGACGTTTGCAATTCTTCTCAACGTGTTGCCTTATCAAGGATAGCGTCCAAACGGTGTCGACCTGATGTCCGGACGGTTGCAGCTGTTTTCCCATATCTATGTTTGTGAAGGAAATCCTTTTACTTGTTGAACACTGACTGGTGTCCTGATGGTATTGCCACGTTGTCTAGACGGATGCACTTTGAACATTGGATTCTTCTCGAACTCTGAAGAGCATCTGGAGGCGTTGCTACAACATCTAAAGTGATGTAAGCTTGAACAGTTCAAATCTTCTAGACACTAATGGATGTCTGGACGCATGTATGGGTCGTCCGGACGGAAGCTTGGGATCCGACTTTTCTGACTAGGAATCTACACAGAATCTTCTTTGAACTTCTTGAATCACATTTTTGAAATGAAGGCTCTGAAATAAACAGCATCCCTGATTATGTAGCAACATTACATAAAAGTGATTTTGTCAAATAAAATGCAACCAATCACAGACTAACAAACTCTTCCTTTGTCCATTCTGCGACAAAAATCACTTGACCGGTTTAAAAATACATTCCCAGTCCAAAACAAAAATTATTTCCCCTTTTTGTCTCAAAAGGACAAAGGGTAAACAGAGTATTAGGAAAACCACAAATACTCTCCCTTAAAGTCTCAACAGGACAAGGTAAACAGAGTAAGTAAAATCCAGGGTTATAAAAGTTTTACAAAAATCCAAAACAGGAAAATAAAAATTGTCTCAAAATAAATCAAAAACACCAAAACACCAAAACAAAATCAATCAATCCTCATCCGGATAATGGTGCTTGAGACACTCTTGGATATCGAGCTGGCACTGCTCAACTTGAGTACTGATAAAACGGACATCTCGCTGAATAGAGCTAATATCTCCCCGCGAACTCAATGTAGCCAGTATCTGGGCATATCTAGCATCATAATGGGAAGGTTGAGGAGCAGTCTGAGAAGAGGAAACTGCTGCATGCTGATCATCCTGAGCTGGAGGAGGCTGATGAGCTTTGCCTTGACCTTCGAACCTTAGCTAGGCATTAGACTTCATGAGAGTTTGACTACCAAGGGAGTCTTGTATCCTCATCACGGGCTCTGTAGAGAAGTCTATCCCAGATAGAATAATAAGCTTTGTGATCAAGCAAGCAAAAGGAAGCCCTGTAGAGTGTTAATCCCTCATCTCCAGCAAAAGATTGAGGATGTGCTTACACAAGCAAAATGGCATCCTCATACATAGAGCATATAAAAACTTAGCCCTCTTCAGAACAAGCTCACTCCTACGAGCTGTGGGCTATAGATTGTACAAAACAATCTTTACAAGCAGTTGGTGTGGGGAAGAAAAGGCACCTATCTCAATAAAAGCATGAGCTCGCTCATGGTCCTGTGGATGGGCACGAAAGTAATCCCTGAGCTACTCCAGGGTAGGGGGTTCCATAACCTCTGTGAAGGGATTGGCCAAAATAGGTAGTACGGGATCATTAATAATGGCATTGATGACCTGGAGATCAATCTGAATCATGTTGCTCTGAACTGAAGTCTGAAGTATGATCCCATAGTCCTTATCTTGAATCACCTCCAGATGCCCATAAAACTCCTTCACCAGCCTAGGATATACTGTGTAAGCACAGTTGTACAGATATCCCCAATGATTGTCCCTGATGATCTCAACAATATAATCCAAGGAAGCTACCATAAAATCAGCTATGAGTATATTCCTTTCTGGAATAGCTTGCCTGTTCTGAACTTTTGCTAAAGAGGCAGCTCGAGCTTCTTCCGTCCTTTGTCGGACCTTGCCCTGAGAGTTGTCTACAGACATAATGTTGCAAAAGTAATCCAAAGATTGCCAAAAATAATACCAATGAAATGTCATTAGTCCCCAAAAATTTCAGCATTATAACTGCAGTAATTTGGACTTTCCCAGAAAATAATATACAATAATATCCCAAAAATAGTCCAAATAAATGATATAACAAATATTTTAATCTCAAGAGTAGAGAAAATAATCATTAATGTGAAATATCCAACTCAAAATATATCTTAAAACTCTAACAGTTAAAAAGGATTGAAAAGAATGCAAAAGACAGCAAAATACTTGAAATGGAGAGATAAAGCACAAAGTGACAAAATAGGACAAGAACTTGTGAGAAAACACGAGAAAAAGCAAGCAAAATCTACTAAAATAGATGTGATTTTAAACATGTAGGGTAACCGTCCGAACGCATCACTTAACTCGTCCGGACGTGGGCTGCCATGTCATCCTTCAGCAGAAGCGTGCGTCCAGACGTCTCACTTGACCATCTAGCAGTCTGAACAGCTCCCGTCCGGACGCTTCACATTGAAAATCTAAAACTTGAGGAAAATTTCCAGAAAAATAGCTTCAAAACACGCATGTATAATTAACTGATAAAACAATCATATAGCATTAAAAAAATATGTAAAGATATAATTGAGAGTTAAGAGTTCAATTAGCACGAATTTCCTTGCAGATAGAAATTTTAAATATATTACTCAACTCATGCAATGTGTGTGTGTATGAAGACTTTCTCAATAAGGTATGAAGTTTACTGATATAACTTTAAAGCAACTGAATTTTCTAAACAAGAGAGAAAATCAATGATAGATCAGTCAAAAGTCAAACCTTATTTTACTAAGGCCTAGCCACCCTCGTCTGATACACCCCCCCTAAGATGCAGCACTTTTCTTTTACTTAATCCTTTAGTGACCGTCTATTTCTGCAATGATGTGGTCACTGACTCTTTCTATAGGGACAAGTTCAAGAACAGATTTATGGCACAATAAGCAGTGGATCTTTTTACTTATTCATATTTTTTTTTTATTTTTTAATGCTTTTTATTACTTGATGCTGCAACCTAGAAAGAATGGCAGAATTTTTAGGTGCTAGGTTCAACCAGCGAGTTGGTCAATTTGATCATCTTAGTAAAACAAATCTCTCTTATCAGAATTTCCAGAAACTAAAAGTCAGAGAGAAAAAAAAAAATGTACCTTAGGGGAGCCTTGGATAGTGCACAAAATCATCACATGAGAAAAGTAACTATCCAGCATTAAGATGCATAGGAAAACTTAGCCGATAACAAACATAAACTCTCAATCATATCTAAATATAGTCAATTAATGCACAATGAACTGAGATATCAGGCAAAAATACATACAATATCTGCAAAGCTATTTAAAAGAAAAATTAAAAATCTGCATCTTCCCCCCAATTTTATTTTATTATTATTATTTTTTTAACATGCTTTAAAGGTAAAGAAATAAAACTAAACCTAGTATGTGTGGCAAGATCAAACATGTTCTCAAGGAGAAAGGATCATAATTACCAATACAGAAAAACAGATGCACGACGTGCGTTTTCTGTCATCCCCAAATAGTACCTGCAGTATTTTCTCAAGAACAACAAGAGAAATAGGGGGAAAAAAATAAGGTTCCTAGATTGCAAAGTAAGCAGAAATATGTCAGAGAAAACAGTGCAATGCAATCAAACCTGATGCTCTAGGATTAGAAACCGAATCCTAGACATGTGTATCCTCACCATCTAGGCGTGACCACTCCCCCTTAAGGGGTGAACGACTTCATCATTTCTGAACCATGTCTACCTACCTGGTGGTGGTTATGGACAAGCCTTCATCTGGTGATCCATCCATTGTATCATACTTTGCATCCATTTAGGTAGCTACCTATAGAATTGATCATCCTCAAGCTTCTATGGCGTATTTCTGTAGTGCTATGATTTATTTTTCTTGGGTTTACCATTCTGATTGGTAGGAACAAATTGCTACTGATGCCACTGATGCTGAGAAGCCTGATGCCGTGGGGCCTGATGCCAGGGAGACTAATGCCAGGGAGCCTGATTCTGGGGAGCCTGATGTTGTGCTAGAGGTCTAGTGTCGAATGTAGCTTGTCTTGGCACCTCTTTTTTGACCTTTGATCTCTGAGCTTTGAGAAGGGAGCACTGGGGTCAGATGTGCCTACTTAAACCATAGTGGTGGCATATAAGAGTCCTTCTAATGATAGGAGGCTTCTGAGTAGCCTTAGCACTAACCGGAACATCCCCTTCAGTTACTTTCTTTCCTTTATCTAGGCCGACGGATGGTGGCTCAAGGACTATGGGCTTGACAAATATTGTCCTAGAAGTAGATGAGATATCAGAGGGAGAAGCTACATACCCAAGTCCGGTCTTGTCTGTTGGGCTCTTCTGGATTGACAACATATGGGTTAGTTTCTCATCAGTGACCCTCTCCAATTATAGCTGTGTCACTAATAGCTTCTCCTCTAGGCCTTGAATTTTGAGCAGCAGCGAACTCTTCTCTGTCTGCAGATTGTTCAGCTCATAGATGTGCTGCTTGCGAGTCTCCCTCAACTTTATGCACTCTACATAGAGGACTTTATAAGCTTCCTTGAGTTCTTCCCCATCTTTATCACTGTGCTTAATACTAGAAATGAGAATCCTCCTCGTCTTCATGTGGAGCCACAAAGGTTAGAAATTGATCTTGAGTAGGAGTTTCTTCTTCTCCGGACTCATCACTGAGAGTTGTATTGTAAGCCTTTCCCTTTACCCTGCATGAGATTTCCACAGTCAGCTCGAATATGCCCAAAGCCTGAGCATTCAAAACATTTGGGACCTCTCAGGTCCTTCTCAGCTTCTTTAGGCTCAGATTCTCTAGGGGCCTTCTTCAGTCTTTCGGTGAATTTCTTCTTGAATTTGTCATTCTTCATCAGTCTTCCGAAGTTCTTGGACAGCATTGCCACTACATCTTCTTCATTGTTAGACTCTTCCTCAGATGAGACTCTGACCTTCTTCTTAGATGCCTTGAGGAAAATAGTCTTCACATTCTTAACTGGAGATAGGGAAAGCTCATAAGTTTGAAGAGATCCCACCAACTCTTCAATCTTCATTTCTTCTAGATCCTTGCTTTCTTTAATGGTAGTCACCTTTATTCTGAAACGTTCAGGCAATGATCTTAGAATTTTTTGGCTGAGCTTTACATCCGAGACGGACTTCCTAAGACTCACCATCGAGTTTCTCATGTCGCTCATCTTAGTGTAAAACTCTCCAAATGTCTCATCTTCAAGCATCTTAATCTATTCAAATCTAGAAATCAACATCTGGAGGTTGGCAGATTTTACAAGTTTTGTTCACTCATATGTTGTTTCTAAGATTTGCCATACTGCTTGAACGGATTCAGACGGTGAAAGCACTTGACATAGCATGGAGGGCTTTATCATTGGAAAGTCTCGCCCTGGTTTGAACAATTGTAAGTTTGTCAGCTGTATCCTCTGGTTTAACCCAACTAGATTCAATCGTTTTCTAACAATCAATGGATTTTAAAAAGAAACGCATACGAGCTTTCCAATAGCCATAGTTCGTGCCATCAAAGGCAGGAACAGTCATATGATTTTGAGACATAGCAAGATAAAATAGAAGTCAAAAAGGAAAACATTCAAGAATTAAATCTAAACAGAGTGTACCAAGCTTTGATACCAATTGAAAAATAAATGACTTCTAACTTACCGTGTGTGTGTGCACAATATGTAACAAAATAATGTAAATGCGGAATTTAAAGAACACAATTATTTTGTTAACGAAGTTGAAACTCAATTAAGAGAAAAACCACGTCGGGACAGCCAAATTGTAGCGCCCCTGCTTTCTAAACAAGCTGTAAGTGTAATTATCTAAAATTACACGAAACACTACTACATAAAATAGCAGCAGGCTTTTTTTTTTTTTTTAAAGATCAGAGTTTCCTCAGAAATATAATCGTACCAGAGGATCGAAAAAAAAATCACATATTATATATATATATATATCAACAACTAAGAACTTAATTTACCCAAAATTGCCACAGACAGCAAGCTACATCCTTTACAAGGTTATTAACAAAACACTGTAGAGCAGAAGTTGCCATTAGTGACATACTAAAATACACACATCTAAAACTACTAGTATTTCCACTATTAACATTAAGTACACTAATTCTCAAAAAGTTGAGGCTTGTAGTCAACCTCTCTGGTCATAAATTGGACATTTGTACAGGTCTACTTCTTTTTCTTCTTCCTATTCAACCGCATCTATAAAAATTTATAGGTGGAAGAGTGAGTCCGCAGCTTAGCAAGTTCAAGCAAACTAACCATTTATAATCTGAGACCTTAGTCGTTTATAAAATATCTCATCACTAGTGCTTTCTAGACAGCCATGTATGCAGGATTTTCATAAAGTTGGTTTCAATAAAAGTATAGCTAAATAGTAAACCAAGTGATAGACAATTGGATACATAATAAAACATAATTATCTTTCTTTGCATTTTCTTACTACATAAATAACTCCACATTTTATAACATGATAAGTAAAACATTAGTTAAAATTAACATACTTTAGCACATAACATTGCATAACATAACATCTCATCATAACAATAGGTGAATTTATACTCCCACTTATCCTCAAGAGTTTTCTAAGTGATACCACACTTAACTGCAAGGTGCTAATAATTTTTCCCTCTTATAGCTTCGAAGTGTTAGGCGCATAATACCCACCTAATCGCTGGGTCTTTTCATGCATTCATATATAATTTCTATATAATATTATCATTCTCGTAAATCACATTTTCCTTCCAAAACTCAATCATATCCTTTTGAAAACAAAATTTCATTTAACACATATGTAAAATATCTCAAAATATATTCATATATGTAATCAAAATAACAAGGCTCAAGAAAACATACATAACATGCTTTTGTAAAATAATGCAGAGTCAATAAGTTTCAACTTACTGTTTAGCCTTATATTCTTTAGACGATTTTTTGTGGCTTCATACACTTTCTGCATTAATATTGTACCTTTATATTAGTATATATTCTTTATTTCTCATTCCTAAGCCTTATTTAAGGTTATAAAAATTCGGGCAGCATAATCCCATGTTTACAATATTATGAATGCAACTTGGGCATCATAACAACATATCTAAAATAATAGGGCATTACAACGGTATATCTAAAATATCCTAGTATTGTTTGGGCATTACAACAACATATCTAAAATTTCATAGTATTGTTTGGGCAATAAAACGACGCTATTGTAAAATACCTAAAAATATTTAGGCAGCACAAAGACGCACTTGTAATTTTTTAAAAGAATGATTGAATATAATATCCTTCCCTGAGATATTCAATCACACCTTCCTCAACAATTTAGGCATTATAACAACATAATTTAAATTCTAATAACTAGCATGGACATAAACTAAGGCTAAAAGAATTTATTCTTAGCAATTCCATTGCAAGTACTCCAAAATTTTCTCACTATTCTAAATATTTATTTTTCTTTTAATTTTCTATTGCACTGTGTATCGTAAGAGAGAGTGAATTTTTTGGAATGAAAATTTTCTATCCAGCTTTGGCCTATTTATAGGCAGTCATTTTGGGACAAACTTAGGATTTTAGGAGAAGTTAAACAGTGAAACAAATTCTGAAATTGACATGCAATTGCGGCAAATCCACCAGCAAGTCTTAGATCATGACGTCATGTTGTACTATAGACAACTCTTTTCACGCAATGAACCAACCTGGAATACACTTGAATAAGCTTCAACGTTCACTTTCTAAAATGATCTACAGTATGTGTGATTCCTCCAGAATTTTGTGGGTTCGGGCGTTCAGCTTCAGTTTTCCTTTTTGAGGAATTTCTAGAGTTCACATAATCACATCTAGTTGTACACAACAGGATCTTGACTTTTCAACTCATGCATTCCCACCCCACTCAAAAGACCATTATATATTATTATTTTATTTTCTTCTTCTACATATCAACATGACCCTTCTTATGTTTTTTTTTTTTATTATTTTATTATTATTATAATATCTTCTATTTCCTTTCAAGCTACCTACTTGAAACCACTCTAAAATCACAAAAGTAAATTTTAATTTAATGACCCACTAATCTTTGTATAATTTACATACAAATTTCACACTATTTTAATTAATCTACGTTAAATCAAAGTATTTAAATCTAAATTGTTAAATCATCCATAATGCGTATTAAAGTCTAGTTCAAACTGTCCACTTTTAGTTCAAACTGATGATATAAAATTAGGCATCAAATATATTTTCCAAATATATTTAATCCAACTTAAAAGTATTATTTATATTTAAAGTATTATTAGTCCCCTTAATAAACTCCTTGGGTGTTACATTCTCCCCTCTTTATTAGAATTTCATCATCAAAATTTAAGTGTAATCTATATGTATGCAAACTTAAAACTAAAGAATATTATTCGAATGTAGTTACAACGTTTCATAGCTATTCTTTATCAGAAACCTGCTCAGTTGGAGACTGAGGAACTTCGTCCTACCCATTCTCTGGTATAGGCAGCTCCCAAGCTTCAGCATCGCGAGGTAAGATACCCAAAGGATCAGGTTCAACACCACAGTAGTTGTCCATTGCCACAAAGTATACAATTGGTTCACTGAAGGTACTCCAACTAATTGGACTATCTATAGGACTAATGTCTTCAACAATTCCGTTTCCTTTTGAGTCCATCTATATAAGTAATATCCAGGGATGATAGCATCATTAGATACCATATAAATATAATCTAGTATATTATATTTTATACCACAATTGCACCTATATATATATAGCAAAATATGGTGAATAAATTTCTAAACCTTGAAATAGATGTGGATATTTATTTCTCATTTCTTGCTCCAATTCCCATGAAGCTTCCTCTACGCCATGATTCCGCCATAGCACTTTTACAAGGGAAATTGTCTTGGTCCTCAACTGTTGCTCTTTGTGATCCAATATTTGTATAGGTACTTCTTCGTATGATAAATTCTCATGAATTTGTAAAGGTTTATAGCTGATTACATGTGAAGGATCATGCACATACTTTCATAGTGTTGACACGTGGAACACATCATGTACTCCAGCTAACTCCGGTGATAACGCAACTCTATAAGCCACCTGCCCTATTACTTCTTTCACCTCAAAAGGGCCTACATACCTTGGGCTCAGTTTACCCTTTTTACCAAACCAAATAACACCTTTCATTGGTGAAACCTTAAAAAATACTTGGTCACGAACTTCAAATTCTAACTTACGTTGATGTTGATCTGCATAGCTCTTTTGTTGACTTTGAGCTGTTAACATTCTTTCTCAAATAAGTACAATCTTGTCTTTGGTGTCTTGCACTATCTTAGTTCCCAATAGCTACCTTTCACCAACTTCATCAAAAAACAATGGTGATCTACACTTGCGTCCATATATAGCCTCATACGGTGCCATCCCAATTGTCGCTTGAAAACTATTGTTATAAGCAAGCTCAACTAAAGGTAAGAATTGAATCCAATTACCTTTAAAGTCAACTACACATAGTCTAAGCATATCTTCAAGGATTCGGATGGTCCTTTTTGATTGACCATCAGTCTACGGATGGTATGCTAAACTAAAATTCAATTTTGTCCCCATTGCATCATGCAATCTTTTCCAAAATTTTAAAATAAATCATGGGTCTCGATCAGATACTATTGAGACAAGTACTCCATGTAACCTAACAATCTCCCGAATGTACAATTCTGTCATCTTTTGCATGAAGTTAGTAGTTCTGTAAGGAACAAAATGAGCATTCCTAGTAAGTCTATCAACTACTACTGATAAGCACTGAATGATGCACATTCAAGCCCCTTAACTTGCATATGTTAATTCCTTAGCATTGTTATTTGTTTGATTTTGTGTTGTTTTAATGTTTTCAGGTTTTAAATAAAGATGCAATTAATTCCATTAATTTTGGGCTTAAAGCACATTTTGAGAAGACCAAGAAGATATGTTTAAGCTTAACCAATCATAATAGAATACCTATATGATGTGGATAAGTTTAATCAAATCAAGTTAATGATTAAATCGAAATTTCTCCACTATGAGTCAAAATCGGATTGGATTCAAATTTGGATTATGTATATGTCTCAGTGTTTGGATCATAACTTTTGCGTCAGATATTGTATTGCAATGAAATTGGTGGCGTTGGAAAGCTAATAAAATATTCAACAAATATGTCAGAAATATATTTTCTCTAATTCGAACGTTGACTATGCTAAACTTGTCTCGAAATAAAAGACCGCAATTCTTGCCGATTTTGGAATCCTTTTCCTACTTGGATTGAAGTTTCAATCTCCTACTTGGACAAGAAGACTCAAGAGATGATTTTTATGGAATTCCAAGGGCTTCTAGGACTTGTGTGCTCCCTATAAATAGACCCCTAAGCTTTAAGAGAAGGAGTGTTTGGTGCTTGGGCTTGTGCTTAGATTTAGACAGCAAATTCTTCTCAGAGGCCTGACAAGTTGAAGAGGAGAAGAACATGGCAGGAGGCCATCCCAGCACTACGATGAGCGGCTAAATTCCTAATAGGGTGTTGATGCAGCCCTTTCCAAGTAACGATGGTTTAATTGTATTTTAATTTGGAATTTTCTTTATGCATGATAGTTGTATAACTATGAGAATTGATTTTAATGTTTATATTCAATCATTATGAATTTCTTATCTTGTCTTAGAAAGTCTTTTATATTGATTGAACTCAATCCTTCATATTTTTTGTGATTATGTGAATGATTGTTATACAACGGTTTTAATTGACATATGATCAAGAGGATTAGATAGACCATGCCTAGGGAAGACGGATTGTACTACACCCTAGTTTAGTATAATTTAGGTAGACAGTCTGTGCCAACCGAAGATGGGTTATACTATTCCATTGATTGTGTGTATATCCAATTAAAGACGTAGCTAGTTCATGCCTAGGGAAGACGGGTCATACCGCATCTTAGTGGTTAGGTGGACGGTCCGTGCCAACCGAAGATGGATTAGACTTATTCTTTAGAGGTAATTTATTGACTACTTGAGTGAGACGAGTCCTATATCATGCATAGTATGAATTTTACTTGTTAATTTATGATTGACCATTGTTATGCGGTGAGTGGTGAAATCAATCCCCTATTCTTCATCTCTTCCCTACTATCTTTAAATTTATGCCTTTTACTTTTATGCATTTATTTTTAGAAAACAAAAACCAAATCAAACATATTTTTAATTAAGTTATATTTAATCTCGATAAGCTTGATAATAATACTCATGTAGTCCTTGAGGTTCGACACCCTCTCTATAGCCTTATCCTACAATGATTCGTTCTATTACGAGTGGTTAATTTTATTATTGGTATATTTTGGTAAACAAAAGACCACATCAACTACCTAGATAGCACCTTGTCCACTTATTGCCCTTGGTAAGACTATCACAAAATCCGTTGCTATTTGATCCCACTTCCATTATGGAATGCTAAGTGGTTGCAATGGTCCTATCGGTCGTTGATGTTCTGCTTTTACTTGTTGACAGCTTAGACATCGTGATACATACTCCACAATATCTCGCTTCATACCTGACCACCAATATTTTTTCTTCATGTCCTGGTACATCTTAGTACTTCCTGGGCGTACAGTATATTGACTCTTATGACCTTCATCGAGAATCTCTCTCATTAGCTTAGCATAATTTGGAACAACAATTCTGGAATCATTGGTTCTTAAAATACCATTTGAGGTAACGTCAAACCCATGAGCTTCTCCTTGATTAGCTTTTTCTCTAAGCTCTTTTAATTCTGAGTCATTTTCTTGAGCTACCTTGATTCCATCTTTCAACATTGGTTGAATAATAAGCGTTGCTAGGCTTATATCTCCAACAGGCCTTGTGTCCAATTGAATCATTCCAAATTGCTGAATAAGCTTATCCAGAGTTGGTATGGAGTTGACACTTCACCCCGTGATTTTCTACTTAAAGCATCTGCAACAACATTTGCCTTACCTGGTTGATAAAGGATATAACAATCATAATCTTTTAATAGCTCTAACCACCTTTGTTGCCTCATGTTCAGATCTTTCTGAGTGAAGATATATTTGAGACTCTTGTGATCAGTATATTTCTCAACACTTTGATCCATAAAGATAATGTCTCCAAATATTTAAGGCAAAAACTACTACTACTAATTCCAAATCATGCGTAGGGTAATTTCTTTCGTGATTCTTTAACTATCTTGAGGCATAAGCTATTACTTTACCTTCTTGCATGAGCGCTGCATGAGCACACATCCCAATCCCTTTTGAGAAGCGTCACTATAAACCACAAATCCTTCTTTATCTGAGGGAAGAGTAACAACTGGCGTAGTCACCAATCTTCTCTTAAGTTCTTGGAAGCTTGCTTCACATTCGTCACTCCAAACATTACGTGTATTCTTCTTTGTCAATACAATCAAAGGCCCTGATAGTACGGAAAATCCTTCTACAAATCTTCAAAAATAGCCAACAAGTCCTAAGAAACTACGAATCTCCTGGGCATTTGTTGGCCGCTCCCATTTGACCACAGCTTCAATCTTACTTGGATCTACTTCTGAAATTTATTGGACTTCTAATTATCAAGTGTGTGCAATAGTGTGCAACAAAATATCATAATGCGGAAAATAAAGAGATAGATATTTTGTTGATGAAGTGGAAACTCAATTAAGGGAAAAACCACTCTAGGGCAGCTGATGTGGTCTTTTGTTTACCAAAATATATCAATAATAAAATTACCACTCGCAATAATACGAATCCTTATAGGATAGGGCTATGTTGAGGGTATCGAACCTCAAGCACTGCAGGGGTATTGCTATCAAGTTTTTCAAGATTAAATATAACTTAATTAAAAATATGTTTGATTTGATTTTTGTTTATAGCTAAGTTAAATGCATAAACTTAAAGACATAAAAATAAACATTAGAGTGATGAGATAAAGAATAGGGGATTCATTTCACCACTCACCGCATAACAATGGCCAATCATAAATTAACAAGGAAAATTCATACTATGCATGATATAGGACTCGTCTCACTCGAGTAGTCAAGAAATTACCTCTAAAGAATAAGTATAATCCATCTTCGGTTGGCACGGACCGTCCACCTAACCACTAAGATGCGGTACGACCCGTCTTCCCTAGGCATGGACTAGCTACGTCTTTAATAGGATATATACACAATCAATGGAATAGTATAACCCATCTTCAGTTGGCACGGATTGTCTACCTAAATTATACTAAACTAGGGTGTAGTACAATCCGTCTTCCCTAGGCATGGTCTATCTAATCCTATTGATCATATATCAATTAAAACCGTTGTATTACAATCATTCACATAATCACAGAAAATATGAAAGATTGAGTTCAATCAATATAAAAGACTTTCTAAGACAAGACAAGAAATTCATAATGATTGAATATAAACATTAAAATCAATTCTCACAGTTATACAACCATCGTGCATAGAGAAAATCCCAAACTAAAATACAATTAAACCATTGTTACTTGGAAAGGGCTACATCAACACCCTATTAGGAATTTAGCCGCTCATCGTGATGCTGGGATGGCCTCTTGCAATGTTCTTCTCCTCTTCAACTTGTTAGGCCTCCAAGAAGAATTTTCTGTCTAAATCTAATTAAGCATAAGCCCAAGCACCCACCTCTTGAAGCTTAAAGATCTATTTATAGGGAGCACACAAGTCTTAGAAGCCCTTGCAATTCCCGAAAAATTGTATCTTGAGTCTTCTTGTCCAAGTAGGAAAAGGATTCCAAATTCGTGCAGAATTGCGGTCTTTTATTGCAGGGAGATTTTGACATAGTAAACGTCCAAATTAGGGAAAATCTATTTCTGACATATTTGTTTCATTTTTTATTAGCTTTCCAACTTCATCAATTTCATTATAATCAAATATCGGACGTAAAAGTTATGATCCAAACACTGAGACATGTGCTGAATCCAAATTTGAATCCAATCCGATTTTGACTCTTAATGGATAAATTCCGATTTAATCATTCTCTTGATTTGATTAAACTTAACCACATCATATAGGTATTCTATTGTGATTGGTTAAGCTTAAACATATCTTTTAGTCTTCTCAAAGTGTGCTGTAAGCCCAAAATTAATGGAATTAATTGCATCTTTGTTTAAAACCTGAAAACAATAAAACAACACAAAATCAAACAAATAACAATACTAAGGAATTAACATATATAAGTTAAAGGGCTTGAATGTGCAACATTCGACACTTATCAGCAGCCAAACCCAGGATATCCACTATTCAGAAGACAAAGCTAGTTACAAAACAGTGACACTCACATACCCTTATGCAGTAGTCATACCTTGAACTCTAATGTGTAACCCAACATGAACGCCTCCCAACCAAGTCACCTACTTGAAGGGGTCTTCAATGGAATCCTTTACCTTAAGGCCAACCCTTGAGATAGACTTCAGTTTTAGCATAGCAACAGCACTTGGCAACGGTTTGAGAGAGATCAACTCAGCACAACAACTCTAAAATATAACTCTCTAAGCTCTACGAAATTCAATACCGGATTCTTGTAGTTCTCAAGCCTAGGGACCTCTTTTTATAGGCTTCAGGTTCAAATGAACGTCTGGCTTGAAAAACCTAGGCGCCTTCCGGACGGGAGACATAAGGCGTTCGGACAGACAACTTTACGATCGGCTTTCCAAATTTTACAGAAATTCTTGCCTGAATTAAGCCCCGTCCAGATGGTCGCACCTTAACTGCATGCAATTTCCATATCAAGGCTTTGCGCCTCCAAACCATAGAACATGTGGTTTGGATGATTGATTTGATGCACACAATTTCCATATATGTAGCTCGCGCGTCCGAACCATAGAACATGTCGTCCGGAAGTCTTGATTTTGAAAGCATGACTCGCCTTATGGATGAGTGAGTCCGGACGGGATACCACATCGTCCGGGCGGTTGCAGTTGTCTTCCCATATTTGTGTTTTGGAAAGAAATCCCATAGTTGATCGTTCACTGAGTGGCGTC
Source organism: Alnus rubra (assembly GCA_028654335.1). Lineage (NCBI taxonomy): Eukaryota > Viridiplantae > Streptophyta > Magnoliopsida > Fagales > Betulaceae > Alnus > Alnus rubra. The sequence goes on from JAJPGS010000635.1 coordinate 164,982, forward strand.
AGGACGTGCTGCTGAAACATCCGAACGGATGCAAGCTGGAGCAGTTCGAAGCTTCTCGACACAGAGGAAGGCCCGGACGAAAAGTTCTCGTCGTTCGGATAGAATATCACATCATTCGGACGATCATCCCCCTGGTCCGGACGCATGAAGCCTTTATAAGGAAATTGCTTGCAGCGAAAGCGCGACTGTTCGAACGACAGGGCACCACCGTCCAGACGCGGCTCAAAAACAGGAAAGAATTTCAGCGAAATCCTTGGGAAATTGATCGCACAGTTGTCCGTCCGGACGGCTCTGACTACTGTCCGAACATCGCTTATGTTTTATCAAGCCAGACGCTCATTTGATCCCTGAGCCTATAAATAGAGGTCCTGATGGAAACCAAGGAGCTGGACATGCTAATCATACACATGGGAATGGAGCTGAAGTTGCGCAAGACCCTTTGTCACTTCCTAGTGGCCCAATTACAAGACTTAGAGCCAAACGTTTCAAGGAAGCACTAAATGGGCTAATCCAAGAGAATTGGGCTGATTCTAAAAATACCAAGATGGGCTCAAATAATAATCAAGGCTTAGTCCATGTCATCAAAGCAATTGAAGAGGATAATTAGCATGCAAAAACGTGACCAGCATGGTTTGACCATTAAAGAGTGTGAACTTGTTGAGTTTCAAGGATATTAAAAAGGGGAATGAACTTGGTCTTGGCTGGTTATGAATTTAGTCATTTAGTTATTTTGGCTGCCTCTAGAAGTCCAAAGAGACCTAAAAATGTGGGGACTTGTTTATGTTGGCACTTGTGTTGCTTTTAAAGCAATAGTTAAGACTTTTCCTATTCTTGGAGGGTTGTTCCAAGTAGATAGATGGGCATTACGAATTTTGTAAAAGATAGAGATTGGTTTTCAGAAAATTATTATTATTGTGAGGTCTTGTGTTCCTCTTTGTTCTTGAAAGAACTTCTTGAGCTTATCAAGTTAATCTTGTGGCGTTCAAACAACCAAACTTATCACCTTGATTCTTGAAGAGATTCAGATTCTTGGTGTGGCGTTTCAATCCTTCGTATTCTTGGTTTCTCATCTAGTTAGGTGACGGGTCAAGCCTCGACAATTCTTGTCTACACGATCTTGGGGTTTCAAACCATCATTGCTATCGGGTTTCATCACATTTGTTGGTGGAGTTCATATCATTTTGGTATCATAGCCTTGGTTCTAAGGCAAGTTTGACTATCTTTTATTATTGTTTTTTTTTAATTTCCTGTTCCCTCTTGAGAAGGATTTGTCCTCAAATCATCACCTACATCAAATGGAGACAAATAAGCAACATTAAAGCTTGCACTAACACCATACTCACTCGGTAAGTCAAGTTTGTAGGCATTATCATTGATGTGCTCCACTACTTGGGATTAATATATTGGTGTCTTCCTTAGATTCAGTTTCATAATCAAACCCAGTTTCTTCATCAATCTTAGTTTTCTTCTCCTCAGAATCCCATATTGGATTATTTGAACCAACTTCCTCTTCGTAAGAGTGTCAACTATTCTCATGCTGGTCTTCCTGAGGACGACTCCTTAATTCTCTGATTTGCTCATCTGTTAAAGCAATGGCTTGTTCATAATCAGGAAATTTAGGAATCTTCTTAAGAGTTGATCCACATCGACCTGGCCAAGCTCGCCTATGTTAGTTTGCAATTGGCTTTATTCTATTGGACAAAATCACTTCTTTGTAATGATGCTTTTAAACAGGGTTCTGCTATTCAGAGTGCTTCCAGATGATTCTGCACAGTCTACAACTCAAAAAAATCAGATCCCTTGCAGCCGTCCGGATGACATGATATACCGTCCGGACGCCCTACTGTTCAAAGCATAATCTGTCCGGACGACACTCAGTGTTCGACCAGCTATAGGATATCCTTCCAAAACACAGATATGGAAAGATTGCTGCAACTGTCCGGACGATGTGGATTTCCGTCCGAACGCGCTTATCCATAAAGCAAGTTCACGCATTCAAAATTCAGATGTCTGGACATCAACGTTCATGGTCCGGACGCGCGAGCTATTTATATGGAAATTGCGTGAATCGAATCAACCGTCTGGACGACCATTCGCTTGGCCCTGATGTGTAAAGCCTCAATATGGAAATTGTGTGCACCTGAAGTGCGACCGTCCAAACGACAGGGCAACATCATCCAGAAGCGGCTCAAATCAAGAAAGAATTTCAGCGAAATTTTGGAAAGCCGATCACACAGTTGTTTGTCTGGACGCCCTATGACTACCGTCTAGACGGCGCCTAGGTTTTATCAACCCAGACGCTCAGTTGAATCTGCAGCCTATAAATAGAGGTCCCTAGGCTTGAGAACATCAAGAATTCGGTATTGATTTCCTTAGTGCTTAGAGAGTTATATTGTAAGGTTATTGTGCTGAGTTAGTCTCTCTAAAGCCATTGTTGTGTGTGCTGTTCCTGCGCTGATCTGAAGTCTATCTTAGAGGTTGGCCATAAGGTAAAGGATTCCATTGAAGACCACTTCAGGTAGGAGACCTGGTTGGGAGGCATTCGTGTTGGCTTACACGTTACAGTGCAAGGTACGACCACTGCATCAGGGGTATATGAGTGCTACTACTTTGTAACTAGTCTTGTCTTCTGAATGGTGGATATCCTGGGTTTGGCTGCCCCGGACTGGTTTTTCTCTTATTGAGTTTCCACTTCGTTAACAAAATTCCTGTGTTATTTAAATTCAGTATTGATATTATTTTGTTAACACTTTGTGCACACACACACTTGTTTATATTAGAAGTCAATTTAATTTTTCAATTGGTATTAGAGCTTGGTACACTCTGAGAAGCTTAAATTCTTGAGTCTTATTTTGTTTGACTACTATCATGTCTTATTTGAGTATTGATAAAGTTGCTTCTATTTTTCATGCTATGTCTATTCATAGAACTATGTTCATTAAACCTAGCATGTCTCATAATGATACTCGGTTTACTTGTGAGGATAAAGGGGCAAATCATTCTATACCTACATGCCACCACTGTGGTGTTAATGGTCATATTCGCCCCAATTGTTTCCATATTCATTCACAAAAATCTTGGAATAAAACTCATGCTCCTAGAAAAGATGAACCAGTTTTGAAGAACAAGTCAAGAAGTTAAGTGATCAAGTTAAGCTCATTAGTGAGAAGTTAGCTTATCTCTCCCCTAATGAACAAAGATCTGTCTTGGTAAACAACAAAAAGAAAGCTTCCAAACAAGTCTGGGTTAAAAAGGAAGATAATTAGTGTTTAGTTGCTCATACTGCTCTAAAAATTCTTGATACTTGTTTGTGGTATTTGGATAGTGGTTGTTCTAAACACATGACAGGTGATAAGACTCTACTAAAAGAAGTTCAGATGGGCAAAGGAGGAAGGATCATCAATGGAGATGGGAGCGAATCCAAGGTTATTGGAAAAGGAATCATCGACATTCCAAGTCTCGGAACATCTCAAGAAGCTCTGTATGTGGAGGGGCTCAAGGCAAATCTCCTCAGAATCAGCCAATTTTGTGACAATGATTTGGTGGTGCAATTCTCCAAAAAGGAATGTAATATATTTGACAGCAGTGGCAACTGGCTTATTGGGGGAGAAAGAACTGCTGACAACTGCTATGGTCTTCCTGGTCTCACTATAGACCCTCAAATTTTCTGCAACAAGGCAACCATAGATGATAGTGAATTGTGGCATCAAAGGTTGGGGCATCTAAATTTCACAGATATGTTGAAGATTGCATCAAAGACTAGGAAAGGAATCTGTGGTTCTTGCCAACTAGGGAAACCGACTCGAGCAGCTCATAAAAAGACCTCATGTATTAAAACTTCTAGAAATTTAGAATTACTGCATATGGATTTAAAATGACTTCTAATACAAAGCAAGTGTGTGTGTGCACAAATTGTTAACAAAATGATATCAATGCGGAATTTAAAAGGCACAAGAATTTTTGTTAACGAAGTGGAAACTCAATATGAGAAAAACCACTCCGGGGCAGCCAAACCCAGGATATCCACTATTCAGAAAACAAGACTAGTTACAAAGTAGTAGCACTCATATACCTCTGATGCAGTGGTCGTACCTTTCACTCAAACGTGTCACCTACCACGAATGCCTCCCAACCAGGTCTCCTACCTGAATTGGTTTTCAATGAAATCCTTTACCTTATGGTCAACCCCTAAGATAGACTTCAGATCAGCGCAGCAACAGCACACACAACAATGGCTTTAGAAAGACTAACTCTGCACAATAACCTTACAATTTAACTCCTTAACCACTAAGGAATTCAATACCGAATTCTTGCTATTCTCAAGCCTAAGGACCTTTATTTATAGGCTGTAGGTTCCAATGAGCGTCTAGATTGAAAAACTTAGATGTCGCCTGGACGGTAGTCAGAGGGCGTCCGAACGGACAACTGTGCGATCAGCTTTCCAAAAATTTCCTTGAAATTCTTTCCTGATTTGAGCCGCGTCCGGACGGCGTTGCCCTGTCGTCCGGAAGGTCGCACTTTAGCTGCACGCAATATCCATATCAAGGCTTCGCGCGTTGAGACCAAGGGAATGGTCTTCCGGACAGTTGATCAAGTGCAAACAATTTCCATATTTGATGCTCACGTGTCCGGACCATGAAGACTGGTGTCTAAACGTCTAGATTTTGAATGCGATACTTGCCTTATGGATGAGCGCGTCCGGAAGGGAATCCATATCGTCTGGACGATTGTAGCGATTTTCCCATATCTGTGTTCTGGAAATACAATCCCGGTCCAAATAAAAATTACTCTCCCCTTTTGTCACAAAGGGACAAAGGGTAAAACAGAGTAATAGGAATCAAACACACTAAAAATTACTCCCCCTAAAGGTCTCAGAAGGACCAGGGTAAACAAAGTTAGAAAATATCTAGGAGTTTAAACAAATGTAACAAATTATCAAAAAGATAACAAAAAAAATGTCTCAAATAAGTAAACAACAATAAACTAAATAAACTCAAGCAGCCTCTGCCATAGGCGCATCATCCTCATCGTCACTACTAGATGGATGATGGAACTTGACACACTTCTGGAGGTCAATCTGGTTCTGCTCTGCACGGAGGTTAATGGAGTGAACCTCTTGTTGCATGGCAGAGATGGACTGTTGCATGGATGATATGGATAGCTGCATGGAACTCATGCCCCCATGTATAGCTGCCAATGCCTCCAAAATCTGGGAATAACTAGCATCCTGCTGAGGTGGAGGAGCAGTCTGTGAAGAGGATGCCACATTTGGTATTCCTACAGGAATATGAGGAGGCGGGGGTACATCATCATCCTGGTCATCTCGCCGCAGCTGAGCATTGGACTTCATCAGAGTCTGCTTGCTGATAGGATCCTGGATTTTCATCTTCGGCCCACCAAGAATACTGATGCCTGACTGTAGAATAATATGAGTGAGCAGGCAGCCAAATGGGAGACCGGTATTGCCCTCATCACGGGCCACCATAATAACGCCCAAAATATGCTTGCACAGGCAGAAAGACAAGCAAAGACTGATGGCATATACTGTTAGTTTTTGTGTTGGCTGCATTCTGTTGGACAAAATCACTTCTATGTAATGTTGCTGCTTTCACAGGGATGCTGCTTTATCCAGAGTCTACTCTTCAGCAATGTTCTTCGAGAAGATTCTGTGAAGTTTTTAAGGATTTATTTCGGTTCCCTGTCAGCCGTCCGGACGACGTGGTATTCTGTCCGGATGCTCATTAGTCAGTAACATCCGTCCAGACGACGAGATCTTTCTGTCCGGACGCCCATCAGTGTCTAGAAGCTTCGAACAGTTCAAGGTTGTATCCATCCGGACGTAATGGCAAATCGTCTGAACGCTCTTCAGAGTTCGAGAAGATCCCAGTGTTCCAGTGCATCCGTCCGGACGACGTGGCTATACGTCCGGACACCATTCAGTGTTTGACAAGAATTAGGGTTTCTACCTCAAGACACAGTTATGCGAAGACGGCTGCTACCGTCCGGACAATGTGTGATCAAGTCCTGACGATCGAGCTTCATATATGGAAATTGCGTGCACTAGTTCAACAGTCTGGACGTCAGCCTTCAAGGTCCGGACGCTCCAAGCCTTTTTATGGTAATTACGTGCAGCCGAAGTGCAACCGTCCGGACGCTCAGGCAACACCTTCCGGACACGGCCTTGTATGGAAGCTTTCAGTGCTACTTTGAAAAGGCGGTTGCAGTTGACCGTCCGGACACTCAGTCAAGCCGTCCGGACACCCTCCTGTATTTTGGTCATAACTTTTTACTCAATTATCGGATTGGGACGAAATTAGCATCGTTGGAAAGCTAAGAAAAAGTTATGTAAATTGAGTGCCGGGATGGCCATTAGTAGTGTCCGAACGGCCTCCGTCCGGACGGAAATATCTGCCCATTCGGACGGCCCAGCAGAAAATTCCAGAATTAATTTTCGGACAAGAAAAACTTGGCCTGTCCGGACGGCCCTGGCTCCCGTCCGGACTCGCGTGCCTCAGAATCCATTTTTGACTCGATTTTGGGTTTCGAAAGCCTATAAATAAGAGGCTTGAGGCATACTTTCAACACAGAATTCGGTGGTGAATTCTCTATAGCTTAGAGGGGGTGTTTAGGGAGATATTGAAGATCTGCTAGCTCTCTAACTCTTACCAAGTGTGTGATTTGATCAGCTGTGAAGTCTATCTTAGGAGTTGGCTCTAAAGTAAAGGATTTCATTGAAGACCCCTTCAGGTAGGAGACCTGGTTGGGAGGCTTTCGTGTTGGGTTACACGTTAGAGAGCAAGGTACGACCACTGCATCGGGGGTATGTGAGTGTTACTGCTTTGTATCTAGCTTTGTCTTCTGAATAGTGGATATCCTGGGTTTGGCTGCCCCGGAGTAGTTTTTCTCTTAACTGAGTTTCCACTTCGTCAACAAAATATTTGTCTCCTTTAATTTCGCATTTAATATTTTGTTGCACACTGTTCACACACACTTGTTAAAATTAGAAGTCAAATAATTTTTCAATTGGTATCAGAGCAGGCACACTCCGTTGAAAGGATTTATTTCCTGTGTGTGATCCTCATCTCTTGTGACTTCTATTTTTTTGATTACACCTTTTATCATGGATTTCTCTCAGTTATCTGAAGAAAATCATGATATTGAGCTCTCTAAAGTTTTTACTAAAATAGATAAAATTGTTTCTTCAAAAGAGCTCAAAAAGGTGAAGCAAGAAAAAGAGTCTTTGATTGTTCAGTTATCTGAATCACATGCTTTGATTGACTCTTTGAGATCTGAGAATACCATGTTATTTAACATTATTGATACACTTGAGAATAAATTAAACGAATCTGGGGATCTTTTGAAAAAATTCTCAAGTGATAATTTGAAAAGCATGCTTTGTATTCATTCAGATATTTCTAACAAGCCTGCTTCAATTGTTGATGATATGAGTACTTCTACTTCACATGCTACTGATTCTGAAGTAGATTCTATTGATATTAAACCTGTGATAGTAGATACAGCTTGTTTAGAAAATTCTTGCTTAACTAATCATGTGATGTCAAAATCCAAAGATACAGGTACACAAGCTCATGGTAAGTTTGTCCCTACTTGTCATAATTGTGGGAAAATTGGTCATATTAGGCCAAATTGTTATTTGTTGAAATCCCACAGGCCTTGGATTAAGCAGGATCCTCTGAGAAAATGTGAAGTTGAAGATTCTTCCTCAGCAAAATATGTCCCTCCTCATAGGAGACATATAAAAGGTAAGGACAATGTTATTTGTAAGAATGCTAACCATAATTCTGCAGAGAATGTCAAGAAGCATTCAAACAAAAGAAGCTTGCCCATCTGTCATCAGACATTCTACCTCCTACGGCACTTTAGGCTTCACGGCATCAGCATCAGTTTGTTCCTGCCTATCAGAGTGGCAAATCAAAGAAGAACAAACCAAGGCGCTACAAGAGAAAGCCGCAGAAGCCCAATGGCAGCCATGGCTATGAAGGGTCGCTGAGCCTAATACAAGATATGCTAAAGAGTATGGCCAATATGGACATGACCCGCAAACCATCTCCACGGGTTAAGAAGGTATGGGTCAAGAAGGATGAGACCATTCACCCCTTGAGGGGGAGTGGACTTACCTAGTAAAGGTGAAGTCTCCCATGCCTAGGATTGTGGTTCCTAAATCCTAGTGCATGCAGGTATGTTTGCATTGCATTGTCTATCTTGTCATATCTTATTCATGCCTTGCATTCTGTTTGAGGAACTGTTTATTTTATCCCCATATTTTCTCTTGTTATCTTGAGAAGCTTCTGAAGATATATTTTTGGGGATGACAGTTACAGAACGTTGGGCGGTTGCTTTTCTGTCTTGGTATTTCTAAACCTTTCTCCATGAGGACAGGTTTGGTTTTACCTTACATGCTGGGATTAGATGTCATTTCCTTTTCCATAGCATGTCTTTATTGTTTTTTTTGTCTCATTTTCCATAAGCATGTCTTTACATGAGGACAGGTTTGTCCTTCATGGTACAAGTAAAACAATTAGGTGCTGCATCTTAGGGGGAGTGTATCAGATGAGGGTGGCTAGGCCCTAGTAAGATAAGGTTTGACTTTTGGCTGATCTTTCATTGATTTTCTCTCTTGTTTGGAAAATCTGGTTGCTTTTTGTCATATCAATGAATTTCATACCTTATTGAGAAAGTCTTCACACGCACACGCATTGCATGAGTTGAGTAATCTATTTAAAATTTCTATCTGTAGGGAAATTTGTGCTTATTGAATACTTAACTCTCATTTATATCTTTGCATATTTTTGCAATGCTATTTGACTGCTTTATCAGTTGATTATACATGCGTGTTCTGAAGCTAACTTTTGGGAAAAATATTTTCTGCATATTTTCCTCAAGGTTCAGATTTAAAAGTGTGAAGCATTCGGACGGACCTATTCTTATGTCCGGACCAGCGCAGTCTTGCCTAGCAGTAGCCGTCCGAACGGTTAAGTGACATGTCCAGATGGGATCTCTACAGGTTTAAGACTTACGTCTCTTTTTCTACCATACACACATCTTTGCATTTTTTGATTTATCATGGCATGTTGTGTGTTTTTCTCGTGGATTTCTCCCGAGATTTTGGCATTCTGTGTACATCTTTTCTCATCCCATGATCTTCATTGTGTCTTCCGTTATTCTTGTAAGTTTTTGTGCTTTTAGAATATTGCAATATTTGTTGGGATATTTTCTTGAGATAAGGTGCATGAGAATCCTTCTCTGTCTGTGTGTTGGGCTGATCATGATATATTTATGCCTTATGAGTAGCTGCATTGCTTATATTTCTCTTTGGCATCCATTTGACAGCCGTGTTAAATACCACATTATTTTTGGAACTAATAGGATCTAATGGTATTTTTGGAGATATTTCTGGTTGGTTTTGATTCATGAATATGACATCCAGCGGCTCCCAGCACAATGTTTGATAGATGGATCCTTTGAAAAACTGACTATTGTTGAAGTTGGATGTTCAAATTCCAAAGGTCTCAGGATTAAGATGAGCTTTTCCCCTTAGCTCATGCAGAGCCTTCCGTAGCATTACCTCAGATCTGCATCAGTTTGAGGTTCAATGGTGACTCTCCTCATTTATCTTGTAGACCAGTTACTTAGAGGATGTCAATCTGTGGATAATCAGCTTCAGGCTTTGCAAAATCAAGAGATTGAAGATCTTTCAATCCATGGTTCCCGGCTTCCTGAGCTAGAAGCCGAAGTAGTACAAATCCAGCTTTTACGGATTTCTCTCCGTTACTTGATTTCAGTGGATCAGCAGGATTTGGTACTTGGAGGATTTCTGTTCCTCACTTTTGAGCCACTTCCAGACTTTTCTCTATTTTCCTATTGTTTTGGATTTTAGAAAGTTTTTTGTCTGTGGATATTATTACTCTATTTACCCTTGTACTTTTGAGACTTTGAGGGGGAGTAATTGTTGTGTGGTTTTTCTCATTACTTTATTTTACCCTTTTTCCCTTTGTGACAAAAAGGTGGAGTAATTTTTTATTTGGACCGGGATTGTATTTTTAACCGGTCAAGTGATTTTTGTCCCAGAATGGCCAAAGGGGGAGTTTGTTAGTTTTTGTGTTGGCTGCATTCTTTTGGACAAAATCGATTCTATGTAATGTTCCTGCTTTCACAGGGATGTTGCTTTATCCAGAGTCTACTCTTCAGCTATGTTCTTCGAGAAGATTCTGTGAAGTTTTCAAGGATTTATTTCGGTTCCCTGTCAGCCGTCTGGACGACGTGGTATTCCGTCCAGATGCTCATTAGTCAACAACATCCGTCCGGACGACGAGATCTTTCTGTTCGGATGCCCATCAGTGTCTAGAAGCTTCGAACAGTTCAAGGTTGCATCCGTCCGGACGTAATGGCAAATCGTCCGAACGCTCTTCAGAGTTCGAGAAGATCCCAGTGTTCCAGTGCATCCGTCCGGACGACGTGGCTATACCGTCCGAACGCCATTCAGTGTTTGACAAGAATTAGGGTTTCTGCCTCAAGACACAGTTATGGGAAGACGGCTGCTACCGTCCAAACAATGTGTGATCCCGTCCGGACGATGTCCTCTATAAGGCAAGAACGTGCATACCAAGTTCAACCGTCCAGACGTCAGCCTTCATGGTCCAGACGATCGAGCTTCATATATGGAAATTGCGTGCACCAATTCAACCGTCTGGATGCTCCAAGCCTTATTATGGTAATTACGTGCAGCTGGAGTGCAACCGTCCGGACGCTCAGACAACACCGTCTGAACACGGCCTTGTGATGGAAACCAAGGAGCTGGATATGTTGATCATACACATGGGAATGGAGCTGAAGTTGCGCAAGACCCTTTGTCACTTCCTAGTGGCCCAATTACAAGACTTAGAGCCAAACGTTTCAAGGAAGCACTAAATGGGCTGATTCTAAAAAGACCAAGATGAGCTCAAATAATAATAAAGGCTTAGTCCATGTCATCAAAGCAATTGAAGAGGATAATTAGCATGCAAAAACGTGACCAGCATGGTTTGACCATTAAAGAGTGTGAACTTGTTGAGTTTCAAGGATATTAAATAGGGGAATGAACTTGGTCTTGGCTGGTTATGAATTTAGTCATTTAGTTATTTTGGCTGCCTCTAGAAGTCCAAAGAGACCTAAAAATGTGGGGACTTGTTTATGTTGGCACTTGTGTTGCTTTTAAAGCTATAGTTAAGACTTTTCCTATTCTTGGAGGGTTGTTCCAAGTATATAGATGGGCATTACGAATTTTGTAAGACATAGATTTTTGTTTTCAGAAAATTATTATTGTGAGGTCTTGTGTTCCTCTTTGTTCCTAAAAGAACTTCTTGAGCTTATCAAGTTAATCTTGTGGCGTTCAAACAACCAAACTTATCACCTTGATTCTTGAAGAGATTCAGATTCTTGGTGTGGCGTTTCAATCCTTCGTATTCTTGGTTTCTCATCTAGTTAGGTGACGGGTCAAGCCTCGACAATTCTTGTCTACACGATCTTGGGGTTTCAAACCATCATTGCTATCGGGTTTCATCACATTTGTTGGTGGAGTTCATATCACCTTGTATGGAAGCTTTCAGTGCTACTTTGAAAAGGCGGTTGCAGTTGACCATCCGGACACCCTCTGGTATTTTGGTCATAACGTTTTACTCAAATATCGGATTGGGACGAAATCAGTGTCGTTGGAAAGCTAAGAAAAAGTTCTGTAAATTAACTATCCAGATGGCCATTAATAGCGTCCGGATGGTCTTCGTCCGGACGGAAAGATTTACCCGTCCGGACGGCCCTGCAGAAAATTCCAGAATTTCTTTTCGGACAAGAAAAACTTGGCCCGTCCGGCCGGTCCTGGCTCCCGTCCGGACGCGCATGCCTCAGAATCCGTTTTTGACTCGATTTTGGGTTTCCAAAGCCTATAAATAATAGGCTTGAGGCATGCTTTTAACACAAAATTTGGTGGTGAATTCTCTACAGCTTAGAGAGGGTGTTTAGGGAGATATTGAAGATCTGCTAGCTCTCTAGCTCTTGCCAAGTGTGTGATTTGATCATCTATGAAGTCTATCTTAGGGGTTGGCCCTAAGGTAAAAGATTCCATTGAAGACCCCTTCAGGTAGGAGGCCTGGTTGGGAGGCTTTCGTGTTGGGTTACACGTTAGAGAGCAATGTACGACCACTGCATCAGGGGTATGTGAGTGTTACTACTTTGTAGAAGCTTTGTCTTCTGAATAGTGGATATCCTGGGTTTGGCTGCCCCGAAGTAGTTTTTCTTTTAACTGAGTTTCCACTTCGTCAACAAAATATTTGTCTCCTTTAATTCCGTATTTAATATTTTATTGCACACTATTCACACACACTTGTTAAAATTAGAAGTCCAATAATTTTTCATGTATGAACTGGACCCTCTTCAATATCAGGTCACTGCCCCGAACAACTGGCCAATGGTTGTGCTAGCCAATCTTGGCAAGCATGCGGTGTGGGGCAGATAGGGCACCGATCCAAATGGTTGTGGCCCGCTAATCTTCTTGGGGAACGGCATGAAAGAATTCTTTGAGATCATCCAAAGAAGGAGGTATGACCATCTCATTGTACGGATTGCCAGAGATATGGAGAACAGGCACTCCTATGAACTGACTGATGATCTAGGGATCAACGATGATAGTATGTCCATCCACAGTGGACTGAAGCACCACCCCGCGGTCATCATCCTAAACCACCTCGAGGAAGGCAAAGAATAGTCTGACCAACTTGGTGTACACAACACAGGCACAATTGTGTAGATACCCCCAATGGTAGGTCTGGATAGTGTCGTGGATACTGTTCAGAGAAGCCACCATGATGTCTGACCGGTCGGTCTATAATTTTAGCAATGACTGGTCGGTCTATAATTTTAGCTCTAAGAGCTGCCTTATCTCCCTCTATCTTCTGTCGAACTCTGCGCTGTGGACTGCCTGTAAACATGGTTCTACAAAAGAAACCAACAAGATTTGCCAATAATAATCCAAAAGAAATATCCTTGTTTGTTCACATAGAAAATCCGGCATTATAACGGCGGTAAAAAAGACTTTTCCAAAAATTACAAAAAGGAAATATCACAACACAGTCCACAATAATACCGAAACTCTTATTCCCAACACAACAGATATCACAAATATGCATTTTATAATCTCAACAGCATTGCCAAAATAATTAAAAAAAAAAAACTGAAAAGAATAAAGTTAACTAGAAAAAAATACCTGGAATGAGAAGCGTAATGCACAAAAGGATAAAAGAGGGCGAGATAATGCAAAAATCTCGAGAAATCACTCACTAGAAGAAAAAAAGAGAAGAGAAAAACGAGTGGGGTCAAGAAATATGCGGTGATGGCTAGGGTAGAACCCGTATTATAACCAGTGGGGTCCCCGTCGGAACGGCTCATTAACCCGTCTGGATAAGGGTTGCCTCGTAAACATGCGACAGGCCGCGCGCGTCCGGACGTGTAACCTTACCATCCCGCCGTTGGAGCCGCGTGTGTCCAGACGTGTAACATTATTGTCTGGCCATCTGAGCCACTCCCGTTTGGACGCAAAGAGAGACCGTTCGAACGATGTGTCATCCCATCCGGACGCCAAACAATCCAGCATCAACCGTCCGGACGACGTGCTTCTTCCGTCCGGACACTTCACTGTATCGAGAAGTTTCAGTTCCAGCCTGATCCGTCTGGACGTTTCAGCAGCACGTCCGGACGCCTATCAGTTCTCGAACCATTCACTGATTCTTTCCAAATTCAAGAAAGGGAAGATCAATCAACTGTCCGGACGATGTGATATCCCGTCCGGATGCGTGTGTCCATAAGGCAAGAATCGCAGTTTGAATTTGACCGTCCGAACGCCTGACAGCTGTGGTCCGGACGCTGGTGCATCGTATATGGTAACTGACGATTCTACTTCAACTGTCTGGACGTCTCCCCCTCATGGTCCCGACGCACACGCATCAGATATGGAAATTGGGTGCTGAAGTTTAGCCCTCCGGACGCTCTTGCCCCATGGTCCGGACGCGCGAAGCTTGTTATGGAAATTACTTGCAGCGGACGTGCGACCGTCCGGACGATCGAGCCATCCCGTCCGGACGATGTTCTTTTCGGAAAAATCGTGTCGCACAGTTGTCCGTCCGGTCGTCCATGGTCCACTGTTCGGACGGCTCCAAGGCAAATTTTGCCTGACGCTCATTCTGACCCCCAGACTATAAATAGGGGTCCTTGGGCACTTAGAGCTAAAAGAATTCGGGGTGAATTCCATTAGAGCTTAGAGACGTGTTATTTCCTCCAGAGCCGTTTTTCAAGTGTGCTGCGCTATAAATCGAAGTCTATCTTAGAGGTCGACTCTAAGGTAAGGAGTTCCATTGAAGACTCTTTCAGGTAGGTGAACCTGGTTGGGAAGCGTTCGTGTTAGGTTACACATCAGAGATCAAGGTACGACCACTGCATCGGTACATGTGAGTGTTACTGTCTTGTATCTAGCTATGTCTTCTGAATAGTGGAATTCCTGGGTTTGGCTGCCCCGGAGTGGTTTTTCTCTTAACTGAGTTTCCACTTCGTCAACAAAAATATCTGTGTCATTTACTTTCCGATTTGCTTTAATTTTTGTTGACACTTATGCACACACTTTGTTTTTAGAAGTCAATTCAAATTTTCAATTGATCAGAGCCGGCACACTCTGTTTAGGATTTAATTTCGGGCTCCCCACAGGTTAGTTGAACCTAGCATCTATAAATTTTGGCACTCCCTTCAGTTTGCAGTACCATAAGATTCGAGCAGTAATTCATAAAAAGTTATGTGCTTTAAATTTGTTTAATCACTGCTTATGTGCTTAAATTTACCTTGCCCTCTATGAGCAAGTAAAAAGTTATCTTGTCCTACATGGTACAAGTAAAGCAGAATATGTGTTGTTTCTTTGGGGGAGTGTATCAGATGAGGGTGGCTAGGCCCTAGTAAGTTATAAGATTTGACTTTTGGCTTATCTGTCTCTGATTTTATCTCGTGTCTAGAAAATCTAGTTGCTCTTTGTCATGTCTTGGAAAGTCATACCTTGTGGGAAAAGAGTCTCCACACACACACGCATTGCTTGAGTTGAGTTGCCTATTTGAATTTTCTGTGATCAGGAAAAGTTATTTGTGCTTATTGAAATCTCAACTCTTTTTTTTATCTCTGCTTAGTTTTGAGATGCTCTCTGATTGTGTTATCAGTTGATTATACATGCGTGTTCTGAAACTGCCTATGGAAAAATTATTTGTCTGCAAATTTTCCTCAAGTTTCAAAATTTTTAGTGTTGTGTTTGGACGGACTTATTCTTACGTCCAAAACGAGAGCAGTCTTACCATATGCTGACCTAGCAATTGCTCATCCAGTCAAGATATCTATAGGTTTAAGACTTGCTTCTCTTTCTCCGCCATACACACATCTTTGCATTTTTATTGATTTATCATGGCATCTTGTGTGTTTTTCTCGTGGATTTCTCCCGAGATTTTGGCATTTGTTGCACATCTCTTCTCATCCCATGATCTTCTTTGTGTCTTCCGTTATTCTTTTAAGTCTTTGTGCTTTTAGAATATTGGAATATTTGTTGGGATATTTTCTTGAGATGGGTGCATGAAAATCCTTTTCTGTCAATGTGCTGGGCTGATCTTTTATGCCTTATGAATAGCTGTATTGCTTATATTTTTCTTTGGCAACCATTTGACAGCCGCTTAAATACCACATTATTTTTGGAACTAATAGGATCTAATGGTGTTTTTGGAGATATTTCTGATTGATTTTTCAGGAATACGACATCCAGCGGCTCCCAGCACAGTGATTGACAGATGCATCCTTTGGAAAACTGACTATTGTTGAAGTCGGATGTTCAATTTGCAAAGGTCTTGGGATTTGATACTCGGAGGATTTCTGTTCCTCTCTTTTGGGCCACTTGCATACTTTTCTCTATTCTCCTATTGCTTTGGATTTTAGAAAGTTTTTTTGTCTGTGGATATTATTACTCTGTTTACCCTTGTAATTTTGAGACATTGAGGGGGAGTAATTGTTGTGTGGTTTTTCTCATTACTCTGTTTTACCCTTTGTCCCTTTATGACAAAAAGGGGGAGTAATTTTTGATTTGGACCGGCATTGTGTTTTTAACCGGTCAAGTGAGTTTTGTCCTAGAATGGCCAAATGGGGAGTTTGTTAGTTTTTGTGTTGGCTGCATTCTGTTGGACAAAATCACTTATATGTAATGTTGCTGCTTTCACTGGGATGCTTCTTTATCCAGAGTCTACTCTTCAGCAATGTTCTTCGAGAAGATTCTGTGAATTTTTCAAGGATTTATTTCGGTTCTGTGTCAGCCGTCCGGACGACGTGGTATTCCGTCCGGACGCTCATCAGTCAGCAACATTCGTCCGGACGACGAGATCTTTCCGTCCGGACGCTAATCAATGTCTAGAAGCTTCGAACAGTTCAAGATTGCATCCGTCCGGACGTAATGGCAAATCGTCCGTACTCTCTTAAGAGTTTGAGAAAATCCTAGTGTTCCAGCGCATCCGTCCGGACGACGTGGTTATACCGTCCGGACGTCATTCAGGGTTTGACAAGCATTAGGGTTTTTACCTAACTTATGTGTAAAGATGCTGTAAACAGGGATTCCACTTTCAGAGTGATGTCAAGATTAGAAGAAAATTCAAGTTCCCTGTCAACTGTCCGGCAGATGTGTCATCCCGTCCGGACGTCAGACAGTCCAGCATCAACCGTCTGGACGACGTGCTTCTTCCGTCCGAACAATTCACTGTATCGAGAAGTTTCAGTCCCAGCTTGATCCGTCTAGACGTTTCAGCAGCACGTCCGGACGCCTATCAGTTCTCTAACCGTTCTGACTCTTTCCAAATTCAAGAAAGGGAAGATCAATCAACCGTCCGGACGATGTGATATCCCGTCTGGACTCGTGTGTCCATAAGGCAAGAATCGCAGTTTGAATTTGACCGTCCGAACGCCTGACAGTTGTGGTCCGGACGCTGGTGCATCGTATATGGTAACTGACGATTCGACTTCAACCATCCGGACGTCTCCCCTTCGTGGTCCGGACGCACACGCATCAGATATGGAAATTGCGTGCTGAAGTTTAGCCGTCCGGACGCTCCTGCCCCATGGTCCGGACGCGCGAAGCCTATTATGGAAATTACTTGCAGCGGACGTACGACCGTCCGGACGATCGAGCCATCCCATCAGGACGATGTTCTTATACAGGAAAGATTTCTCCGCGGAATTTTCGGAAAAATCCTGTCGCACAGTTGTCCGTCCGGACGTCCATGGTCCACCGTCCGAACGGCTCCAAGGAAAATTTTGCCTGACGCTCATTCTGACCCCTAGACTATAAATAGGGGTCCTTGGGCACTTAGAGCTAAAAGAATTCGGGATGAATTCCATTAGAGCTTAGAGACGTGTTATTTCCTCCAGAGCCGTTTTTCAAGTGTGCTGCGCTATAAATCGAAGTCTATCTTAGAGGTCGACTCTAAGGTAAGGAGTTCCATTGAAGACTCCTTCAGGTAGGTGAACCTGGTTGGGAAGCGTTCGTGTTGGGTTACATGTGAGTGTTACTGTCTTGTATCTAGCTATGTCTTCTGAATAGTAGAATTCCTGGGTTTGGCTGCCCCGGAGTGGTTTTTCTCTTAACTGTGTTTCCATTTCGTCAACAAAAATATCTGTCATTTACTTTCCGTTGTGCTTTAATTTTTGTTGACACTTATGCACACACTTTGTTTTTAGAAGTCAATTCAATTTTTCAGGACGCTTCACACTGAAAAGCCAAAAACTGAGGAAAATTTGAAAAAATATTTTTCCTAAAGTCAGCTTTAGAACATGCATGTATAATCAACTAATAAAGCAATTAGATAGCATCTCAAAATTGTGCTGAGATATAAAAGAGAGTTCAGAGTTCAATCAGCACAAAGATTTCCCTGTAGATAGAAAATTTGAACAGATTTCCCAAAATGTATGACTTTCACTGATATGACAAAAAGCAACCAGATTTTCTGGACAAGAGAGAAAATCAGTGAAAGATTAGTCAAAAGTCAAACCTTATAAATTACTAGGGCCTAGACACCCTTATCTGATACACTCCCCTTAAGATGCCTCATCCAATTGTTTTACTTGTACCATGAAGAACAAGGTAAAATTTTACTTGCACCATGAAGGACAAGTGATAGCGTTCCAACTGATGATTAAAAATAAGAATTTTGGTTTTGTAATTTATCGGTTTTCACAACTACGTTGATTTTAATATTTGTAACCACTCGCAATAGTACGGGACTTCACAGTATAGAACTAAGGAGGGTATCCTACCACAAGGAATGGGGGGTTGTTTTAGTTATGAAATACTTAAGACGTTGCCTAATTTAATTATGAAAAAGATGAATCGTTTAGTTTTATCACTAAGCTAAAACAAGTAAAATGGAGAGGTGAATACTATATTCCTCCCGGATTTCCTTCACAGGTGTAATACGAGTGCGTAATGATTGTCAATCACACGACGACCTCAACATGAAATTACTTTAGTTAAAGACAATGATAATCCATCTACTTAAACAAAAGTCATTCAACTAATAACTAGGGTTGAATGATTCATGCTCCCTAGTATGGACTATAAGACCTATTAATAAGCATACACATCTATGGAAAAAGCATAAACCATCTTAGTTAACACATAATCTCCACATAAAATTACACTAGAATTGAAAAGCATCTAAGCAATATTTAAACTAAAAAGAGTGTGGAGTAATATGTGTTCTCTAGCATAAGTTATCAAATTCACATAAATTGTGTCATAAGCACCTTTACACTTGTATGGAAATCCAAGAACAACACAATCAACCCATGGCACTTAGAAAGAGTTCATCAACACCCTACAACTAAATTAGCTACTCATGGAGATATGGGATTCTCTTATAGAAGAAGAAGAACCCATTTCTCTAAGAGGTATAAGAACTATAACCCACACTAACAAGATGTAAAACAGCTAACTTTAATGAAGGAATCTAACTTAACAACTAAAAATACTCAAAAACAAGCTTTAAAGGAAAGAAAATCTAAGAGGAACATTAAAGAACAAGCTACGGACTCTTGAATTTAAGGATTCCAGAGTTGTATTCAACATAAAATAACACAAATAAGAGAAAGAAGAAGAAAGAAGTTGCTGGAAAATGTAAAGAACACTTGCATCAACTAGATTCCAACTTTACTTTCCTAAAAACGGATTTAAAATAAGTTACAACATCAACATACCTTGAAAACTCAGCTCTCTGGAAAACATGAAGAAAATGGTGCATCACATGAATGCACAAAAACTAAAAATGAAATTATCAACTAAAAACTCTCTCCCTTTAACTCTCACGTCCATCCTCTATTTATAGAGGATTTGGTACAACAAACCTAGCTAAAACAATCACTCTCAGCAGCACAAAATGATGGTGACAACTTCTGATTAGGACCACACAACTTGAGGATGATTTTAGGCCACACAAAAATTTGCCGACTCTGAAGATCTTTTCTGAAATATCCGAAGTCGATCGATCGATTTATTTTGCCTTGGAGATTTCGATCGGTCGAATGTAGATCGATCGATTTAAGTTCGACTGATGAATCGATCGATCGATTTTTCACTAAAGGAAATTTCGATCGATCGAATGTACTTGATCGATTCTCCTCTTCTAGGCAGGAGCACTTGAACTTCAAATGTTTCATTAGGCTTAACTTGTTGATTTTTTTTTCTTGTTTTCAATTAAGACCTAAAAAAGAGATGAAACACTAAAACATTATAACATATTATTTAACAACACAAATTAGGGTTTAACATATGTAAATTAAGGAGCTTTGAATGTAAACATTCAACGCTTATCACACCCCCAAACTTACATAATGCTAGTCTCTAGCATTGTAATCTAAAAATTAAATATAAACAACTACTATAAATCCTCTTTCGTGGAAAACACGATTGCACTTAGCACATGCAACAAGCCTTTTAAACCCCTAGGCTACCCTAGTGGACGAGTGAAGTCTGGTGCAGGTTTAGCATAAATGATACCTACAAATATTTTTTTACAAAATATACATGTTAACCCTAAGAAGGAAGTATCTCACAATAATGGACTCTTATTCATGACCAATCTTAAACTAACAAACCCATCTCACACAATTTAGAGAATTCATGTCTACTCATTCACAAATGGCTGGACAAGATATCATATGTTCAAATCGTTGCACTCAGATATTAACATATAGCTATGGGGCTTCAAAGTATTTCCTACATATATGTGCTTCTAATGTCTCAAATTTCTTCAAATTCCTCACAAGATGGAATAACCAAGGCATAGGCAATGTTTTAATTTTATTTACAATATTAATATGGTTGTGCAATGCTCTACCCCATTAAGCGTTTAATTGACCTATGTACAAGTGTTAGGCCAGTGACTCCCAAACCAGACGTCTTTAGGGCACTAGATGTAGAACATCCCAGAGAGCTTAATAACTCAAGTCAAAAAGAACTACGAAGTCAAACTAACCATTTTTTTATTTACTTACACCTTTTGACGCGAACACTCAATTCTTAATGAGGCAAGAGGTCCGGTTACTCAATGAAGCTCTTTTGTTTTTTTTGAACACTATGCCCACGTCATCCATCCCACAAGACACTCAAATTCCATCTAAGACACTCAAAACAACTATGTATGGTTTACAGCTTAAAATCATACCCCACAAGCGAAATGCCAATGTATTTCGTGATTTTCAAATTCTTCAACACATTCATTCTCATAGCCAAAGGTGAGTAAACACACTTAAGAGTCTCTACTTGTATGATCATCTGTTCAAAGGCTTAAATTTGTCAATGAAATGCAATTCACAATTATAAATCAACCGTATTCTAAGGAGTATCATAAAAATATGCACATGTTAAAACAAAAATTATGGACAAAATCTGAAAAGTGTCTCCATACCCCCAAACTTAAAGGACACATGGTCCTCAATGTGTATATCAAAGGTAAGCACAAGATCAGGTATAGAAGAAAACCTGATTGGGGAAAGTATGGCTCAGAGCATACCCCCAAACTTAGAGGGTGGAAACAGTTAACCTGAAAAGCAAAACTAAAAACAAGAATAATATACAAGAGAAAAAGAAACATTTCACATTCCGAACGACAGTATTAAAACAAAAACGTTGTTCGTTACATCAAAATGACATATTAAAAGTACATTGTGCAAAACATAAAATATCCAAAAGAAAACACAATTTCTATCAAAAATACATGTCATTATCAAAACAAAACAAAGAAAAATAGGTGCCCAACAACACTCATGGCGCGGCATCCGGAGGTGGTGGAAGACGTCCGAGAGTCTGACGTAACATGTCCTCCATAGCACTCTGCTGAGCCAGGATCTCTGTGGGAGTCTCTCGCATCTCAGTAGCTAAAGTGTCCAACTGACTTTGCAGTAATGAGAAATCGGTGACAGAGGATGGAACTGATGCCTGCCCAGGAGATGATTGTTCACCCTCATGCGTCTCATCTGCACGTGCATCATCGACCTCCATGTTGACCTGTGGCTCGCCCAACTAGGGCATGTGGGAAATACTCTGCGTCCACTAAGCTAGTCCGAATACGGGAAGAGGAATGCCACTATCTAAGATGAGCTTGGTAACGAGGCATGGAAAGGGAAGTGGTCTCTGTACAGCACTCGGCAGCCTCTTCTCGATCATATCTTCCCAGGACTTGCATTTGCCTCCAAATCAGCTCTGGAATGCTCGCCCAAAACTTCTTCTCAAAAGCATAAAGAGCAACTAAAACGTCACCTATCCTCTGTGTCTTATTCCCCAATGGACACACATTCTTCTTTAAGACCGAGTTGACGAGTAATAGGTGAGGTGGCAATTGTGCTCTCTTCGCACAAGTGCGTCAAATATCGTCGTAAGCCCCTCCAAACATGTCACGAATAATGAAATGCAAATCACAGTGTGGAGGGTACTCACCAAAGCAGCCTCTCGGGTTGGTAGTAGGGCAATCAAGTGCTCTAGCAATATCGTCAACGCTCACGTACACTTGTTGGCCCAAGATGACGGAAGACAAGTAAGCCGGATTGTCCGTGTCATATGTGAGATTCTGGTAGAACACACGGACAAATGGCAGGTAGAAGAAATCACCGGCGGGCTTCAAAAGTGGCAACAAGTTGTGCTTCCGGAATTGACGATAAGCCCACTTCACTTCTTTCCTTCTCTCAGAACACATCGACAATGTCGAAACGGGTTTCGACATTGAACGTTCTTCGCTGCCATTCTCTTAGGATGAACTCACCGGGATGTTCGGAACTGTCGGGAGAGGGAGGAGAGGAAGGTTCCATGAAAAATACTCTTTGAGGACTTTTGTCGAACAGGTGGTGTGCCAAATAAAATTTGCCAAGGAAGGCAAATTTTTGGATTTTGAATTGGTGGGAAATGGAAGAAAAGGGGAAGAGGAAGAGATTAAATGGAAATGAAATGAAGGAAAAAGATGGGAAATTGAGAAAATGGGAAGGTTGGGAAGAAGGTACCGAGAGTTGTGAGGGAGGGCTCTCGGTGGCTTGAAAAAAAGATGAAGAAATGAGGGAATGAGTGGGGGCACGGGGGTTTTAAAACCCTGTCACGTGGCTACTGGGCGATGTCGATCGATTGACTTTAAAATCGATCGATCGACATCTCAATCAATCTACTTATAAAGAGATCGATCGAAACTTTCCCCCAGTAATTTTTTATTTTATTTTATTTTTTATTTTTTTTATTTTTTATCAAAGATCTTGAAAACAGAGAAATAAGAACAGTAAAAAGAAATGATACAAAACAAAATAAAGGGCGATAAAAGTTATTTACAACAAAACAAAAATACAATCTAATATACTTATGCAATTAATGTACAAGATGAAGCTCTAATTATCAAAAGTAGATGGGATCCGTTAGATCAACGGATTCCACATCTTCGTTATACTCAATGCCCTGAATGTAGGGTTTTAATCTATGACCGTTAACCTTAAAAAATTGGCCAGTTTTGGGATCCTTTAACTCAACCCCTCCGTGAGGTGATACAGATGTGACTATAAAGGGCCCATCCCATCTCAAACGGAGTTTACCAGGAAACAGGCTAAGTCTAGAATTGTAAAGCCATACTTTTTGATCTGGAATTAAAGTCTTCGGCCGAATGTGTTTATCATGAAATGCTTTCGTTCTTTCCTTGTACATCCGAGCACTTTCGTAAGCATCATTGCGTAGCTCTTCAAGCTCGCTCAATTGTAACCTTTTGTGGGACCCTGCAGATTTCATATCAAAATTATAGGTCTTGATTGCCTACCAAGCCTTGTGCTCTAACTCAACAGGGAGATGGCATGCCTTGCCATAAACTAGCCGATATGGCGACATGCCAATCGGTGTCTTGAAAGCTATACGGTAGGCCCATAATGCATCATTGAGGTGCAAGCACCAATCCTTGCGATCCTACAGAACCGTTTTCTCTAAAATTCTCTTTATCTCCTGTTTAGATAATTCCACCTGGCCACTTGTCTGAGGATGGTAGGGTGTGGCAACTTTATGAGTGACAGAGTATTTGACAAGTAATGTTTTTATGAATCTATTACAAAAATGTGTTCCTCCGTCACTGATAATTGCTCGAGGCATACCAAATCTACTAAAAATATTTGTTTGAATGAACTTCACAACAACTTTATGATCATTGGTTTTGGTTGCCACAACCTCTATCCATTTTGAAACATAGTCCACCGCCACTAAAATATACTCGAATCCGAAAGATGGCGAGAATGATCCCATGAAGTCTATCCCCCATACATCAAAAATTTCCACAATTAGGATGGGGTTTAGAGGCATCATGTCCCTTCGGGACATTCTTCCAAGGCGTTGACATCGATCAAACGATTTACAAAACTTGAAAGAATCCTTAAATAAGGATGGCAAGAAGAATCCACTCTACAAAACCTTCGCCGCAGTCTTTTGCGCACTAAAATGTCCTCCACATGCTAGAGTATGGCAAAATGTAAGGATACTATAAATTTCACCTTGAGGTACACAACAGCGAATAATCTTATCATCACAGTACTTGAAAAGTTCAAGATCCTCCCAAAAATTGGATCGGATCTGCTTGAAGAAATGGTCCTTAGCTTGCTTAGACCAATAAGAAGGGACCTTACTTGTAGCAAGATAATTAACTATGTCAGCGTACCAAGGTATTCCTTGAGGCGTGATCTCTAGCAGTTGCTCATCCGGAAAGGAATCATGCACTGGGATGAGAGAGGACTCAAGAAAAATACGAGAAAGATGGTCAGCTACAACATTATCAGATCCTTTCTTGTCCTGTATCTCTAAATCGAACTCTTGTAATAAGAGTATCCATCGAATCAAACGGGGTTTCGTTTCCTTTTTGGCCATTAAATGCCTCAACGCGGCATGATCAGAGTATACAATCACCTTGGACCCTAAAAGATAAAAGCGTAATTTGTCCAAGGCGAAAACAACTGCTAGTAACTCCTTCTCTGTGGTGGTATAATTTGCCTGTTCTTATAACAGAGTCTTACTAGCATAATAAATCGAGTGAGGGAGCTTGTCCTCGCGTTGACCTAAAACAGCACCCACTGCATAGTCGGATGCATCACCATGATCTCAAAAGGGAGAGACCAATTAGGAGTCTTCATAATCGGAGATGAGGATAATAGAGAGCGAAGCTTCTCGAATGCCTCTAAACATGCTTCATCAAATAAACAGAATCAAACTAGATAAAATATGAACTTCAAACTTGATAAAATCCTAAATACTTCATAAACAACCGTTTGCAATCCCCGACAACGGCGCCAAAAATTGATAGCGTTCCAACTGATGATTGAAAATAAGAATTTTGGTTTTGTAATTTATCGGTTTTCACAACTACGTGGATTTTAATATTTGTAACCATTCGCAATAGTACGGGACTTCGCAGTATAGAACTAAGGAGGGTATCCTACCACAAGGAATGGGGGGTTGTTTTAGATATGAAATATTTAAGACGTTGCCTAATTTAATTATGAAAAAGATGAATCGTTTAGTTTTATCACTAAGCTAAAACAAGTAAAGTGGAGAGGTTTAAGAACAAGGAAAGTATAGGGCATTGATTTCACTCAATCCTCATACACATGTCATACTATATTCCTCCCGGATTTCCTTCACAAGTGTAATACGAGCGCGTAATGATTGTCAATCACACGACGACCTCAACATGAAATTACTTTAGTTAAAGACAATGATAATCCATCTACTTATACAAAAGTCATTCAACTAATAACTAGGGTTGAATGATTCATGCTCCCTAGTATGGACTATAAGACCTATTAATAAGCATACACATCTATGGAAAAAGCATAAACCATCTTTGATGTAAACCCCGTCAAGAATAACGAGACCCAACAACGAAAGGGAACCCAAGACCGTTCTAAGGACAGATTCGAATGGAAAAACCTCGACCCGTTGTTTATGACAAACAAGAACCTCGGTATAAGGAAGACGCCACAAACGGTGGTGGAAATTCCGTTTGATAAGTCGAGATGAACGCCACGGGAAATCCCGATAAGTTCGAGTAGTTCTTCAAAGAACCAAAGAGAATAAAACCTCACAAGTTTTTATGAATCATCAATGTCCCTTGATTACATGGTAGGTATACCTATTTAACAAGAAAATTACTTGCGGAGAAAGTAGTTCTAATCCTAATAAATAAGACAAATCAATTCCAAGCAAGGAAAGAAAATAAGTCCTAATCTAAAAAGTGAACAAATCAAAATATACTTAAATATCTAACTTAAATAAGGCATGAAATCATTCTAAATATGGCACTCTTCATATTTCCATGCCGGTTCACCATCAATTATCTTTGTGGTCGAACGTATTTCCATATAGCCCACCATCAATTATTCTGCATCAATTTGGTTTAGATTTTCTGCGATTGTTTTCTTGCCAATTCTTGGCCTTGACCGGATTCTTCTAGAACTTGAATCAAGGTGACAATTCTTTGTTGGCCACGTGGATCATGCTCAATGGGCCTCCACAAATTTGCTTGAGCCCATAACTCTTCGATGAGTCCGTTGAGCACATCCTTGAACTTCTTTGCTTGTGCTCTCGTAACCGGCCCAATTGGTACTTGAACGAGATACTTCAAAGCGGTGCCTTGATTTCCATCATTCCCTTCCTCTTGAAAAGGATTTGTCCTCAAATCACCACGCTCGAGGATTTGAAAAGGGCCATCTCTTCTTCTTTTTTCTTTTTCTTTTCTTTTCTTTTCTTTTTTTTTTTTCTTTTTTCTTTTTTTTTCTTTCTTTTTTTTTTTTTTTTTTTTTTTTTTTGCGTTGGGCATTACAGCGTTGGTTTCTCCAAAAAAAAAATCCCTGCCTTCACGCCCCCATAGCCGCACGTGCTTCCTCCCCCATCAAAAATTCCTCTCAATTGCCTTCCAGCAGCAGACCCCGAACGGCCTCCTCTGTCCACCTCGCTCACCGGAAATTGTTGATCATCGGCCGGTGTCTCTGCATCCGTCACAGAATCACATGGAGGCTCGCCCCTGTGCTCGATGGAAGATTCTGGTCTGCCTCTCTTCACGCCGAAATTGTCGTTCGGTGGGTAATCGCCGTCTGGGGGGCGTTTGGGTGGCCGCCGACGACCGGAGAAATAGCCCGGTGAAGAAGCTTGCTTCGTCGGACCTCCCTCCTTCGTTCCAGCTTCTAGGTCTTGCCGCCGGCCAGGGAACAATGCTCTAGGCCACGGCCCAGTTTGGGTCGGCTCCCCGAGCCTCTTTCTTGCTAAACGCCAAATCTTCGGAATTGTGAACCCCTGGATGTTGGCCCTCAACACCTGCCTCTTCTTCTTCGGTCCTCTGTTGCTCATTTTGTATCTGGCCCGTTTCTTCCTTTTGAACCAATCTATGTGGAAAAAATTGGGTTTCCATGGTGGGGAATTTTTTTTTGGTTTGATCCTTTTGGTTTGTGGCTGACCATGGGTGATCTTGAGGTATGGGAAACATTGGGTTGAGGGAATCGTGAAGAGGGTGGCTGGGTTTTGAGGTTTCGGGGGTGGGTACCGTGGGTGATGGAGTGGCTGGGTGATTGATTAACATGGTGGGAATTTCGGAGGTGTTGCTACGACTGTGGGTATAGGCAGTGGTTGTTTTTCTGGAAAATTTTCAAGGGGTGGTGGTGGTGGTAGGGTGGCTTTTGTGGGTTGTTGTTTGAGTGGGTTTTCTAAGGGTGATGGTGGTGGTTGGTCTTGTAGTCGTGCAGTGATGGGTTCGGGGTCTTTGCATGGTGGTGGGGCTGTGGTTTTGGGCAGTGATGGTTCTGCCGGGTGTGGTGGGGTTGTGGGCTTTGGCAGTTGTTCGGGTGGGTTTTCTAATGAAACAGATGAGAATCGTACCTGACGTGCCGCAATTTCATCTCTCCATTGCTGGAAAAATTGATCTTTCCACCGGTTAAGTTCTGCCCATGATTCTTTGGAGAGTGTTATAGACATAGTTGGCTCTGAAACTGAACTAGAAACTGAGCTCTGATACCAAATGATGTGAACCCCGTCAAGAATAACGAGACCCAACAACGAAAGGGAACCCAAGACCGTTCTAAGGACAGATTCGAATGGAAAAACCTCGACCCGTTGTTTATGACAAACAAGAACCTCGGTATAAGGAAGACGCCACAAACGGTGGTGGAAATTCCGTTTGATAAGTCGAGATGAACGCCACGGGAAATCCCGATAAGTTCGAGTAGTTCTTCAAAGAACCAAAGAGAATAAAACCTCACAAGTTTTTATGAATCATCAATGTCCCTTGATTACATGGTAGGTATACCTATTTAACAAGAAAATTACTTGCGGAGAAAGTAGTTCTAATCCTAATAAATAAGACAAATCAATTCCAAGCAAGGAAAGAAAATAAGTCCTAATCTAAAAAGTGAACAAATCAAAATATACTTAAATATCTAACTTAAATAAGGCATGAAATCATTCTAAATATGGCACTCTTCATATTTCCATGCCGGTTCACCATCAATTATCTTTGTGGTCCAACGTATTTCCATATAGCCCACCATCAATTATTCCGCATCAATTTGGTTTAGATTTTCTGCGATTGTTTTCTTGCAAATTCTTGGCCTTGACCGGATTCTTCTAGAACTTGAATCAAGGTGACAATTCTTTGTTGGCCACGTGGATCATGCTCAATGGGCCTCCACAAATTTGCTTGAGCCCATAACTCTTCGATGAGTCCGTTGAGCACATCCTTGAACTTCTTTGCTTGTGCTCTCGTAACCGGCCCAATTGGTACTTGAACGAGATACTTCAAAGCGGTGCCTTGATTTCCATCAATCTTAGTTAACACATAATCTCCACATAAAATTACACTAGAAATTGAAAAGCATCTAAGCAATATTTAAACTAAAAAGAGTGTGGGGTAATATGTGTTCCCTAGCATGAGTTATCAAATTCACATAAATTGTGTCATAAGCACCATTACACAACCATCTTTAGGCTATGTAACCATTACACTTGTATAGAAATCCAAGAACAACACAATCAACCCATGGCACTTAGAAAGAGTTCATCAACACCCTACAACTAAATTAGCTACTCATGGAGATATGTGATTCTCTTATAGAAGAAGAAGAACCCATTTCTCTAAGAGGTATAAGAACTATAACCCACACTAACAAGATGTAAAACAGCTAACTTTAATGAAGGAATCTAACTTAACAACTAAAAATACTCAAAAACAAGCTTTAAAGGAAAGAAAATCTAAGAGGAACATTAAAGGACAAGCTACGGACTCTGGAATTTACGGATTCTAGAGTTGTATTCAACATAAAATAACACAAATAAGAGAAAGAAGAAGAAAGAAGTTGCTGGAAAATGTAAAGAACACTTGCATCAACTAGATTCCAACTTTACTTTCCTAAAAATAGATTTAAAATAAGTTACAACATCAACATACCTTGAAAACTCAGCTCTCTGGAAAACATGAAGAAAATGGTGCATCACATGAATGCACAAAAACTAAAAATGAAATTATCAACTAAAAATTCTCTCTCCCTTTAACTCTCACGTCCATCCTCTATTTATAGAGGATTTGGTACAACAAACCTAGCTAAAACAATCACTCTCAGCAGCACAAAATGATGGTGACAACTTCTGATTAGGACCGCACAACTTGAGGATGATTTTAGGCCACACAAAAATTTGCCGAAATCTGAAGATCTTTTCTGAAATATCCGAAGTCGATTGATCGATTTATTTTGCCTTTGAGATTTCGATCGATCTACATTCGATCGATCGATTTAAGTTCAACTGAAGAATCGATCGATCGATTTTTCACTCAACGAAATTTCGATCGATCGAATGTACTTGATCGTTTCTCCTCTTCTAGGCAGGAGCACTTGAACTTCAAATGTCTTCATTAGGCTTAACTTGTTGATTTTTTTTCTTGTTTTCAATTAAGACCTAAAAAAGAGATGAAACACTAAAACATAATAACATATTATTTAACAACACAAATTAGGGTTTAACATATGTAAATTAAGGAGCTTTGAATGTAAACATTCAACGCTTATCAACAAGGCATATTGCAAATTCAGCACATAAGCAGTGAATATACATACATAGCGCATAATTCATAAGAGTAACTGCTTGATTCTTTTGATGCTGCAACCTTTAGGGGAGTCTTGGATAGTGTACATTTTCATCGCATGAGGAAAGAAGCTATCCAATTTTTGCATATACAGGAAGAACTTAGCAGATATAGTCATAAACTCTCAATCATATCCAAGCAAAGTAAATTAATGTAAAAAGAATTGAGATATCAGGTAAAAACACAAGCAATATCTAACATGCCAAGTAAAGAAAAAAAATTTCCTGCAAATTCTTCCCCATTTGTTATTTTTTTATTTATTAAAAAAATGCTATATGGAAATGACATCATATAACATGCAAGGCAATATCAAACCTGTACAAGCTCCATGTTGCCAATATAGAAAAACAGTCTCTCGACTTGCTTTTTCTATCTTCCCCAGATAGTACCAGTAATATTCTCTCAAGAGAAATAGGGGGCAAAAATTTCTCTTGCTCAAGAGCTTCTTCTTCTTCGGACTCATCACTGAGAGTCGCGTTATAAGCATCCCCTTACCTTGCTTGAGATTCCCACAATCGGCCCGGATATTCCCAAACCCTGAGCATTCATAACATCTTGGGACCTAGGATCTTTCTTCTCGGCTTCCTCAGGTTCAGCATCTCTGGGAGCCTTCTTCATTTTTTCGAAACATTTCTTTTTGAACCACTCATTTCTCATTAATTTTTCAAAGTTCTTGTCCAGAATGGCCACAACTTTTTCTTCTTCCTCAGAGTCATCTCCAGATGAGACTTCGACCTTCTTCTTGGAAGCTTTAAGAGCAATGGTTTTTAGCTTCTTAACTGGGGGCAAGGACAACTCATAAGTTTGAAGAGATCCCACCAACTCTTCAATCTTCATTTCTTACAAATCTTTGCTCTCTTCAATTGTAGTTACCTTGATCCTGAAACACTTAGGCAAAGATCTTAGAATTTTGCGGATGAGTTTTACATCCAAGACGGTTTTCCCAAGACTCACCATTTGGTTTCTTAAGTCGCTCATCTTGGAGTAAAACTCTCCAAATGTCTCGTCCTCCAACATCTTAAATTCTTCAAACATGGAGATCAACATTTGAAGTTTGGCAGATTTAACAAGTTTAGTGCCTTCATATGTTGTTTCCAGAATTTTCCATGCTTTTTTAGCAAACTCTCTATTTGAAATTCTTGCGAATTCAGATGGTGAGAGTGCTTGACAAAGAGCATGGAGGGCTTTATCATTGGAAAGTCGTGCGTTTTTCTCAGGGACTAGTTTGAGAGTTGCATCCGCTGGCTTAGTCCAACCAGTTTCAACAATACTCCAACAGTCAATAGATTTTAAAAAGAACGGCATACGAGCTTTCCAAAAGCCATAGTTCGTATCATCAAAGGCAAGAACAATATTAAGACTCTGATAGCAATTGAAAAATTAAAATGACTTCTAATACAAAGCAAGTGTGTGTGTGCACAAAGTGTTAACAAAATGATATCAATGCGGAATTTAAAAGACACAAGAATTTTTGTTAACGAAATGGAAACTCAACATGAGAAAAACCACTCTGGGGCAGCCAAACCCAGGATATCCACTATTCAGAAGACAAGACTAGTTACAAAGTAGTAGCACTCACATACCCCTGATGCAGTGGTCATACCTTGCACTCTAATATGTCACCTAACACGAACGTCTCCTAACCAGGTCTCCTACCTAAAGGGGTCTTCAATGGAATCCTTTACCTTAGGGCCAACTCCTAAGATAGACTTCAGATCAGCGCAGCAACAGTACACACATCAATGGCTTCAGAGAGACTAACTCAGCACAATAACTTTACAATTTAACACTCTAAGCACTAAGGAATTCAATACCGAATTCTTGCTATTCTCAAGCCTAGGGACCTTTATTTATAGGATGTAGGTTCAAATAAGCGTCTACCTTAAAAAACTTAGGCGTTGTCCGGACGGTAGTCATTGGGCGTCCGAACGGACAATTGTCCGATCACTTTCCAAAAATTTCGTTGAAATTCTTTCCTGATTTGAGCCGCATTCGGACAGTGTTGCCCTGTCGTCCAGACGGTCGCACTTTAGCTGCACGGAATTTCCATATCAAGCCTTCGCTCGTCCGGACCAAGGTAATGGTCGTCCGGACGGTTGATCAGGTGCACGCAATTTCCATAACTGATGCTCGCGCGTCTGGACCATGAAGACTGGCGTCCAGACGTCTGGATTTTGAAAACGGTACTTGCTTTATGGATGAGTACGTCTGGATGGGAATCCACATCGTCTGGACGATTGCAACGATCTTCCCATATCTTTATTTTGGAATGAAATCCAATAGCTTGTTAAACACTGAGTGTCGTTTGGACGTGCTGCTGAAACGCCCAGACGGATACAAGATGGAGCAGTTCGAAGCTTCTCGACATAGAGGAAGATCCAGACGAAAAGTTCTCGTCGTCCAGACGGATGATGCTTTGTAGAGATGGTTGTTCGGACGGTATATCACGTCGTCTGGACGGCTGCAAGGGATTCGATTTTTATGACTTGTAGACTGTGCAGAATCCTCTAGAAGAACTCTGAATAGCGGAATCCCTATTTAAAATCATCATTACAAAGAAGTGATTTTGTCCAACATAATGAAGCCAATTACAAACTAACAGGTCCCCTAGAACTGCTAGTCTAGGTGGGAGAAGGTATATACTGGTCATTGTGGATGATTTTTCTTGATATACATGGGCTATTCCTCTTCGGGAAAAATATGATGCTTTTGATGCAGCTGAACATTTATTCAAGAAGATTCAGATTGAGCAAAACTGCCAGATTATGAGAATCCGCAGTTATCATGGAAGGTAATTCGAAAATTTCAAATTTGAAGAATTCTATAATTCATATGGAATCAAGCAGGAATTTTCTTCTCCTATCACTCTTTAGCAAAATGGAGTTGTAGAATGAAAGAACGTGATGATTCAGGAGATGGCTCGTGTGATGATCCACTCAAAGAATCTCGCTCCACACTTTTGGGGAGAAGGAGTGAATACTGCATGCCAAATAATCAACAGAGTCTACCTAAGGCCAGAAACCAACGAGACTCCCTATGAGATTTGGTGAGGTAAAAAACCCATAGTTAAGTACTTTAGAACTTTTGGAAGTAAATGCTACATCCTTTGTGATAGGGAGAATCTTGGGAAATTTGATCCCAAAAGTGATGAAGGTATATTCTTGGGGTATTCCACAAACAGTCGTGCTTACAGGGTGTTCAATAAACGAACAGACTGTGATGGAGTCTATCAATGTTGTTATTGATGATGAAGAAGTTGAGGCACCAAGCAGTAGGGAAGATCATTAGCTCATTTCAACTGAATTGCCAATAACTTCAACTGACATTATCAAGACTTCTCCAAGTGTGTCTCTCGCTAAATCTCTTTCTACTCCCACGACTTAGGATACCATTGCCAATGCTTTCGAAGATGAGGATACTCTTGCAAATCTTCCTAAGCAGTCATGGGTGAAGCTCAATCATCCTCCTCAGCAGCTTCTTGGGACCGTTGATGAAGGGCGTTGGCTAAGAAACAGAGTCATTCAGCCTACCAGTGAAGTAGCTAATCAAGTTTCCTACAGCTGCTACTTTGCTTAAACAAAGCCCAAGAAAGTTGACGAAGCCCTACAAGATGAAAGCTGGGTGTCTGCCATGCATCACAAGCTCCTTCAATTTACCAGAAATGATGTTTGGACTCTGGTTCCTCGACCAGCGGAACATAATATCATTGGCACCAAGTGGATTCTCAAGAAAAAAATAGATGAGCATGGTACTGTGGTCCAGAATAAAAGCACGTCTTGTCGCCCAGGGATATACTCAAATAAAAGGAGTAGACTTTGATGAAACTTTTGCCCTGGTTGCCAGGTTAGATTCCATCAAAATTCTTCTCTCCATTGCTTGCTATCTTGGTTTCAAGTTGTATCAAATGGATGTAAAGAGTGCATTTCTTAACTGTATTCTTCAAGAAGAGGTTTATATAGAACAACCGAAAGGATTTCAAGATCCTCATCATCCCCATCATGTGTACAAGCTGAAGAAAGCTCTATATGGGCTTAAGCAGGCTCCTCGGGCATGGTACGAGCGTCTCACCACATATCTTTTGTCCAAGGGATTTACAAGGGGACAAGCTGATTGATCCTTGTTTATCAGAAATTAAGGTACTCATAAACTCATTGCTCAAATCTATTTTGATGACATAATTTTTGGAGCTACTTTAGACTCCCTTGCCCATGAATTTTCTGAGGAGATGAACCAAGAATTTGAGATGTCCATGATTGGTGAGCTGAACTATTTTCTTGGTCTTCAAGTCAAACAAACTGCTAAAGGCATTTTCATCTCCCAATCCAAGTATGCTAAGGATCTAGTTAAACCTTTCGGCCTAGATGGGAAGAGTCGTGCCCGAACTCCCATGAGCACCAGTGTCAAGATTAGTAGTGACCTTGCAGGGAAAGCAGTTGATTCATTTATATACAGGAGTATGATAGGGAGTCTCTTATATCTTACAGCCAGCCGACCAGACATTGCCTTTAGTGTGGGAGTTTGTGCTCGCTTTCATGCAAATCCTAAAGAATCTCACCTCACTACAGTCAAGAGTATCATCAGGTATTTAAATGATACGCTTCTTTTGGCATATGATATTCCAGGGAAACAAATCTTGTTGTTGCAGGATACTCTGATGCAAACTGAGCTAGAAATGCTGATGAAAGAAATAGCACCTCAGGAAGATGCTTCTATGTGGGAAACAATCTCGTAGCTTGGATGAGTAAGAAACAAGCCTCTATATCTCTCTCCACTGCTGAGGCTGAATATATTGCTGCAGGAAGCTGTTGTACCCAATTACTATGGATGAAGACGCTGCTAGGTGACTATGGATTCTCTCGAGGTACCATGATTATCAACTGTGATAATACTAGTGCTATAAATATTTCCAAGAATCCCGTTCAACACTCTTGGACCAAGCACATCAACATCAGACATCACCTCTTGCGTGATCTTGTGGAATCCGAGGTAGTGTCTCTCTCCTTCATTCCCACTGAAAACCAATTGGCTGACATTCTTACCAAACCTCTAGATGGTAGCAGGTTTGAGTCTCTTCGGAAAGCCATTGGTGTTTGTGACATGTCCTAGACATGCTTTTCCATGCTAGGATAAGATTTTTTGTGTTTCTTAAATCTTGTACTCTGCTAGCATGATGTTTATAATAATAAAAATAAAAAAATAATAATTTGGGGAGTTTTGTAGCAGGGCAGTTCTTTCTAAGGTGTGTCAGCTATCTCATGTATCTTTTCTGGTTTATTAGTTCATTGTGCCTTGATGAATTATTCTTACATGTGGTTGAGAACATAAGTCTAACATATGCAGAGTTTTCCTACTCATTTTTTATGATTGATAGTTGCTTTTCTCATGAGATGACTCCGTGCACAATCCAAGGCTCCCCAAAGGTGTGTATTTTCCACTCTGACCTTTTGCTTCTAGGTACTCTAAACAAGAGAGAGGTTTTTGACAAGATGGTCAAATTGACCAAAATGCTAGTTGAACCTATAACCTAAAAATTCTGCCTCTCTAGGTTGCAGCATAAAAAAGAATCAAGCAGCTACTCTTATGAATTATGTGCTATGTACGTATATCCACCGCTTATGTGCTAAATTAGCAATATACCTTGTCCTTCATGGTGCCAGTAAAATTTTACCTTGTCCTTCATGGTACAAGTAAAACAATTGGGTGCTGTATCTTCGGGAGAGTGTATTAGATGAGGGTGGCTAGGTCCTAGTAATTAATAAGGTTTGACTTTTGACTAATCTTTCACTGATTTTCTCTCTTGTCTAGAAAATTTGGTTGCTGTTTGTCATATCAGTGAAAGTCATACCTTTTGAGAAAGCCTTCACACACACACACATTGCATGAGTTGAGCAAGCTATTTTCATTATTATGTTTGCAGGGAAATCTTTGCCTATCTTATACTTGTCTATTGACTATATGTTTGCATAATTCTAACTTGCTCTTTGACTGATTTCTCAGACTGGGATACATGCGTGTGCTACTATACTTGTGAAGGACCTAACCATGTTGCTCTTCTTCCTCATTTCAGCATGATGTTTTTATTTAGTCCTTTTTGTTTTAAACTTTTGGACTTTATTACTCTGTTTACCCTAGTCCTTCCGAGACCGTTAGGGGAGTAATTTTTTGTGTGTTTGGTTCGTATTACTCTGTTTTACCCTTTGTCCCTTTGTGACAAAAAGGGGGAGTAATTTTTATTTTTGGACTGAGATTGTATTTTTAATCGGTTAAGTGATTTTTGTCCCAGAATGGCCAAAGGGGGAGTTTGTTAGTTTGTAATTGGCTTCATTCTGTTGGAAAAAATCACTTCTTTGTAATGATGCTTTTAAATAGGGTCCCACTACTCTGAGTGCTTCCAGAAGATTCTGCACAGTCTACAAGTCAGAAAAATTAGATCCCTTGCAGCCATCCGGACGCCCAATTGTTCAAAGCATCATCCGTCCGGACGATGAGAACTTTCCGTCTGGACCTTCCTCTGCATCAAAAAGCTTCAAACTGTTCCAACTTGCATCTGTCGGGATGTTTCAGCAGCACGTCCGGACGACACTCAATGTTCGACCAGCTATGGGATTTCTTTCCAAAACACAGATATGGGAAGATCACTGCAACCGTCCGGACGATGTGGATTTCAGTCCGGACGCTCCCATCCATAAGGCAAGTCGCGTATTCAAAATTCAGACGTCCAGACGTCAGCCTCCATGGTCCGAACGCGCGAGCTATTTATATGGAAATTGCATGCATCAAATAACCATCCGGATTACCATTCCCTTGGTCTGGACACGCGAAGCCTTAATATGGAAAATACGTGCAGCTGAAGTGCGACCGTCCGGACGATAGGGCAACACCGTCTGGACGCGGCTCAAATCAGGAAAGAATTTTAACGAAATTTTGGAAAGCTGATCGCATAGTTGTCCGTCCGGATACCCTATGACTACCGTTCGGATAGCGACTAGGTTTTATCAACCCAGACACTCAGTTGAACCTGCAGCCTATAAATAGAGGTCCCTAGGCTTGAGAACAACAAGAATTCAGTATTGAATTCCTTAGTGCTTAGAGAATTATATTGTAAGGTTATTGTGCTGAGTTAGTCTCTCTGAAGCCATTGCTGTGTGTGTTGTTATTGCGCTGATTTGGAGTCTATCTTAGGGGTTGGCCCTAAAGTATAGAATTCCATTGAAGACCCCTTCAGGTAGGAGACTTGGTTGGGAGGCGTTCGTGTTGGGTTACACCTTAGAGTGCAAGGTACGACCACTGCATCAGGTGTGTGTGAGTGCTACTACTTTGTAACTAGTCTTGTCTTCTGAATAGTGGATATGATGGGTTTGGCTGCCCCAAAGTGGTTTTTCTCTTATTGAGTTTCCACTTCGTTAACAAAATTCTTGTGTTGTTTAAATTCCACATTGATATTATTTTGTTAACACTTTGTGCACACACACACTTGTTTATATTATAAGTCAATTTAATTTTTCAGCCTAACAGGTTTCTTCCCTTTATAGATTGTGTCCATAGTCTTTCTGGTACTTGTTTCACTTGTAGTCATTGTCTGCAATTTAACTATACTAATCAAGCAACAATAAACATACTTATCTTGTTTTAAATAGCTTGTAAACTATTTCATTCCCTATTTATAAACATGGACAACATTAAGACTAAGCTTATACAACCTATAGCTCTGGTATAGATTCCAACTTACAACTAGATCCTAATTACCTCAACTCCAATAAGATCCATTTCCTAAGGTCCTCAAAGTCAACTGCTCTGATACCAACTTGTAGCGTCATAGCTTTCTAAACAAATCGTAAGTGTAATTATCTAAAATTACATGTAACACTACTACATAAAATAGCAGTAGACTTCCTTTTTTAAAAAAATAAAAAATAAAATCAAAGTATCCTCAGAAATATAATTGCACTAGAGGATCTAAAAATTTAGTTTTCCAAAAATTGCCATAGATAGCAGGCTACATCCTTTACAAGGTTATTAACAAAAACATTGTAGAGCAGAAGTTGCCATAAGTATCATACTAAAATACACACATCTAAAACTACCAGTATTTCCACTATTAATCTTAAATACACTAATTCCTCCAAAAACTGAGGCCTCCAGTCAGCTTCTCTCATCATAAATCAGACATTTGTATAGGTCTGCTTCTTCTTCTTATTCCTCTTCAACCGCACCTATAAAAATTTATAAGTAGAAGAGTGAGTCCACGGCTCAGTAAGTTCAAGCAAACTAACCATTTATAATCTGAGCCCTCATTTGTTTATAAAATAACTCATCACTAGTGCTTTCTAGACATTCACGTATGCAGAGTTTTCACATAGTTGTTTTTAATAAAAGTATGGCTAAATAGTAAACCAGGTGATAAACTGAAAATTATTGGACTTCTAATTTATCAAGTGTGTGTAATAATGTGCAACAAAATATCATAATGTGGAAAACAAAGAGACATATATTTTACTGACGAAGTGGAAACTCAATTAAGAGAAAAATCACGCCGGGGCAGCCAAACCCAGGATATCCACTACTCAGAAGACAAAGCTAGTTACAAAGTAGTAGCACCCACATACCCTTATGTAGTGGTCGTACCTTGAACTCTAACGTGTAACCCAACACGAACGCCTCCCACCAAGTCACCTACTTGAAGGGGTATTCAATGGAATCCTTTACCTTAGGGCCAACCCCTAAGATAGACTTCAGGTTTAGTACAGTAACAGCACTTGGCAACAACTTGAGAAAGATCAACTCAGCACAACAACTCTAAACTATAACTCTCTAAGCTCTACGGAATTCAATACCGAATTCTTGTAGTTCTCAAGCCTAGGGACCATTATTTATAGGCTGTAGGTTCAAATGAGAGTTTGGCTTGAAAAACCTAGGCACCGTCCGGACATTAGACATAAGGCATCTGCACGGACAATTGTGCGATCGGCATTCCAGAATCTTGTTGAAATTCTTTCCAGATTTGAGTCGCATCCGGACGATGTTGCCCTGTCGTCTGAACGGTCGTACTTCAGCGGCACGCAATTTCCATATCAAGGCTTCGCGCCTCTGGACCACAGGAATGGTCGTCCGGACGGTTGATCTGATGCACGCAATTTCCATATTTGTAGCTCACACGTCCGGAACATGAACGCTGGTGTCTGAAAGTTTGAATTTTGAATGCGCGACTTGCCTTATGGATGAGCGCGTCTGGACGGGACTCCACATTGTCCGGACGGTTGCAGTGATCTTCCCATATCTATGTTTGGGATAGAAATCCCATAGCTGGTCGAACACCGAGTGTCGTTTGGACATGCTGCTAAAACGTCTGGACGGATGCAAGGTGGAGCAGTTCGAAGCTTCTCAACATAGAGGAAGGTCCGGACGGAAGTTCTCATCGTTCGGACGGATGAAGCTTTGGACAATTGGGCATCTGGACGGTATATCACGTCGTCCGAACGGTCGTAAGGGATCCGATTTCTCTGACTTGTAGATTGTGGAAAATCTTCTAGAAGACCTCTGAATAGCTGAATCCCTATTTAAATGCATCATTACAAAGAATTGATTTTGTCCAACAGAATGTTGCCAATCACAATCTAACATAAACAATTGGATACATAATAATAAAACATAAATATCTTTGTTTGCATTTTCTTACTACATAA
Source organism: Alnus rubra (assembly GCA_028654335.1). NCBI lineage: Eukaryota > Viridiplantae > Streptophyta > Magnoliopsida > Fagales > Betulaceae > Alnus > Alnus rubra. The sequence goes on from JAJPGS010000635.1 coordinate 204,397, forward strand.
ATAACTCCACATTTTATAATATGAAGCTGTAAAATAGTTCATAACATGATAAGTAAAACATCAATTAAAATTAACATACTTTAGCACATAACATTGCATAACATAATATCTCATCATAATAATAAGTGAATTTATGCTCCCACTTATCCTTAGGAGTTTGCTAAGTGCTACCCCACTTAACCACAAGGTTGCTAATAATTTATCCCTCTCATAGCTTTGAGGTCTCAAGTGATACCCACTTAACCGCAATGTGCTAATAATTTATCCCGTTTATAGCTTCGTGGTGTTAGGCGCATAATCCCCACCCTACGCTAGGTATTTTCATGCATTCATACATAATTTTCATATAATATTATCATTTCGCAAATCACATTTTCCTTCCAAAACTCAATCATATCCTTTTGAAAACACATTTTCATTTAACAAATGTAAAACATCTCAAAATATATTCATACATGTAATCAAAATAACAGGGCTCAAGAAAACATACATAACATGCTTTTGTAAAATAATGCAGGGTCAGTAAGTTTCAACTTACATTTTAGGCTTATATTCGTTGGACAATTTTCTGCGTCGTACACTTTCTGCATTAATATTGTACCTTTATATTAGCATATATTATTTATTTCTCATTCCTAAGCCTTATTTTTAGGTCTTAAAAATTCGGGCAACATAACGCCATGTTTACAATGTTATAAATGCAACTTGGGCATCATAACGACATATCTAAAATATCCTAATATTATTTGGACATTACAACGGCGCTATTGTAAAATTCTTAAAAATATTTAAGTAGCACAACAACGCACTTGTAATTTTTTAAAAGAATGATTGAATAAAATATTCTTCCATGAGATATTCAATCACACCTTCCTCAACAATTTAGGCATTATAACAACATAATTTAAATTCTAATAACTAGAATTGACATAAAGTAAGGATAAAAGAATTTATTCCTAGCAATTCCACTGCAAGTACTCCAAATTTTCCTCACTCTTCTAAATCTTTATTTTTCTTTTTATTTTCTATTGCACTGTGTATCAAGAGAGAGAGAGAGAGAAAGAGAGTGAATTTTTTAGAATGAAAATTTTCTACGCTGCTTTGGCCTATTTATAGCCTGGCATTTTTGGACAAACTTGGGATTTTAGGAGAAGTTAAATGGTGAAACAAATTTTGAAATTGACACGCATTTGTGGCAAATCCACCAGCATGTCTTAGATCATGACGTCATGTTGTACTATAGACAACTCTTTTCACGCAATGAACTAACATGGAATACACTTGAACAAGCTTCAACGTCCACTTTCTAAAATGATCTATAGTACGAGTGATTCCTCCAGAATTTTGTGGGTTCGGGCAGTCAGCTTCAGTTTTCCTTTTTGAGGAATTTCTAGAGTTCACATAATCACATCTAGTTGTATGATGAGTGCCAAATATTGTATATTTCGATCCCTTAATTTACACTTGTTAAAACTTTAGCTTTGTTATTTTCTAACTTTTTTGGTTAGTTTTGGTGTTTCAGTGTTTTGCAGGACGTTGAGATAAAATTGCAGTATTTTTGTGGGTTTTGCAAAGAAGCAGGAGAAGAAGTCGTCAGAGCCATTCAAACACGGGTGTTAGAGCTGGCATGGTAGCACTTTTGGAGAATCAAGCACTTGGGAGCTCGAGCACGATGTCGCTCGAGCAACCTAGTTAGTCGCTCGAGCGATTATCAAAGTTGACGTGGCATGCGTGAATTTCAATGCTCTAACAGCTGCTGACACCCTAAACCCTAGCACACTTTTCTCCTATTAGTGTTTTTGAGGGGTAGAGGTGCCATTTTGAAAATATTCCCCTAAACCCTAGCATTCTTTTCTCCTATTAGCGTTTTGAGGGGTAGAGGTGCCATTTTTGTAAAAATTGGGTTTAACCTACTTTTCTGCACTAAATAACCCATGCTAGGCACTAGTTTTTGATATCGATCATTGAACATATCATTTTTCTCTTCAGAGCATTGTTTTAGCTCTTGTCTTGTTATTTTCTTTTGTAAGTTTATACTTCTTTCATATTTCCTTTAATTTAAAGTTATTTAGTTTCTGTTCTTCATTCTTTTTTTTGTCATTTTAATTTATTTCTTCAATTTATTTGAAGTTATTTAGTTTTTGTTCTTCTTTCTTTCTTCGTCATTTTAATTTATCGCTTTAATTTATTTAGTTTCTGTTCTTCTTTCTTTCTTTGTCATTTTAATTTTTTTCTTTATGTTTTCAATTGAAGCTAGTGTGTTGTTTTTTGTCATGGGAGGCTAAAATCTTCAACTAAGGTTGAAGATGAAACCTCGTCATTGGTAACGCATGTTCTAGTTATTTTATTTATATAATCCCGTTTTTATTTTTATCAAAATATTGTTCAAGTCCAAAGTCAATTGATTGATGTATGTCTTTTGATTGAATAATTACTTATTTAAAATTGGATATTCATTGTATTTCAACTGATGGATATATCGAATCATTCGATTGAGAGAGGATATCCATTGTGATTTGTTTATCAAAACATATACATTGGATGATTTAATTTCAATTGGGTATTCGTTGTGATTTATTTAATGGTTCGATTCATTGAATGATTTAATATGCATGTTTTTGGGACTTTGAACAATCTATAAGGCATAATTGTTTATTTGGTAAATGAATAAAATACAAGAATGTGTTGTTTGATATGACGAGGTGGATTCTAAAACCTTAGCATTCTTTTTTAATTGTTCTTATTCAATTTTAATTTAGTTTATTATTTGCCTTTATAAAAATCACAAAAATCCGGCACTAGGTTAAAATAGGATTAATTTAATTAGAAATTGATTTTTGCAACGTAATTCCCTGTGGATTCAACCTTACTCTTGCACACACTATATTGCAAACGACTCGTGCACTTGCAAGTACTTTTAAAACTCACATCATTGTACACAATAGAATATTGACTTTTCAACTCATGCATTCCCACCCTACTCAAAAGAACATTATATATTATTATTTTGTTTTCTTCTTCTACATATCATAGTGACCCTTCTTAAGTTTTTACTTCATTTTTTTTTAATTATTTTATCTTCTATTTCTTTTCAAGGTACCTACTTGAAACCATTTTAAAATCACAAAAGTAAATTTTAATTTAATGACCCATTAATCTTTCTATAATTTACATACAAATTTCTCACTATTTTAATTAATCTATGTTAAATCAAAGTATTTAAATCTAAATTGTTAAAACATCCATAATGCGTATAAATAAGAGGCTTGAGGCATGCTTTCAAGATAGAATTCGGTGGTAAATTCTCTACAGCTTAGAGAGGGTGTTTAAGGACATATTGAAGATCTGCTAGCACTCTAGCTTTACCAATGTGTGATTTGATTAGCTTTAAAGTCTATTTTAGGGGTTGGCCCTAACGTATAGGATTTTATTGAAGACCCATTCATGTAGGAGACCTGGTTGGGAGGCGTTCGTGTTGGGTTACACGTTAGAGAGCAAGGTACGACCACTGCATCAGAGGTATGTGAGTGTTACTACTTTGTATCTAGTCTTGTCTTCTGAATAGTGGATATCTTGAGTTTGGCTACCCCGGAGTGGTTTTTCTCTTAATTGTGTTTCCACTTCGTCAACAAAATATTTGTCTCCTTTAATTCTGCATTTAATATTTTGTTGCACACTGTTCACACACACTGTTAAATTAGAAGTCCATTTATTTTTCAATATGTTTGGAGCAAGCACTCTATCCAAATACCACAAGCAAGTATCTAGGACTTTTAAAGTAGTATTAGCAACTAAACATAGATTGTCACTTTTCTTAACCCACATATATTTTGAGACATCCTTTTCCTTTTTGGCCATGACAGAATTTTTATTAAAAAGGGTAGGATTTTCTAATTTTTCACTGATGAGTTTTACTTGATCACATAGATTATTGATCTGATTTCTAATACCAGGCTCATTTTCCTTAAGAACATGCTTTTTATCCCATGGTTTCTAAGAGCGTATTTGAAAGCAGTTAGGATAAGTCTGACCAATAATACCACAATAATGACAAGTAGAGATAGATTTGTACCTTTTATCTATATTCCTACTAGACGAATAATGAGTAGACATGCCAAGCTTTACAAACATAGTTCTATGAGCAGGCATAGCATGTGAGGAAGATGTAGTATTATTATCATCCATATCACAGGATTTTTCCATTAAAAACAAGAAGTCAATAAAAGATCACCTCAAGAAATGAATCTTAACCAGAGTGTACCAAGCTCTGACACCAATCGAAAATAATTTATTGACTTCTAATTTAAACCAAGTGTGTGCGTTTCTGTGCAAACAAATATCTTAAATGGATAATTTAAATAAGACAAGATATTTGTTACGAAGTGAAAACTCTATGAAGAGAAAAAACCACTCCGGGGCAGCCAAACCCAGGAAATCCACTATCCAAAAACAAAGCTAGTTACAAGACACTCGTACTCACATAACCCTATACAGTAGTCATACCTTTAACTCTGACGTGTAGCCCAACACGAATGCTTACCAACCAGATCTTCCATCTGAAAGGGTTTTTGATGGATTCCTTTACTTTAGGCCGATCCCTAAGATAGACTTCACACAAACAACGAGCACACACCGGAAACGGCTTGACAGCTAGCGGATCTTCAATTCTCCCTATACACCCCTCAAAGCACTATGGCATTCACCACCGAATTCTATACAAAACACAAACCTAGAGCCCCTTATTTATAGGTTTCAAGAGACCTCAAAAACTGCTGAGATTCAGACTCTATCTGTCGAACGTCCAGGCAGAAGTTTGCCACGCCCGAACAGATTTCTGGGATATCCTTCAGAAACAACACAATTCTATCCTTACCAGGTTTACGTCCGGATGGCTTGACCGAGCGTCCGGACGGTCTTCGCTAAAATCCTTTTCGAACGGAAATCTGGAGTTTATCTGAACTACTGGATATCGTCCGGACGTGTTGCCAAGTCGTCCAGACGGTTTGCAAATTCTAAACATCGTCCGGACGTGTAGCCGAGTCGTCTGTACAGATTGCAGAGACTTCCCAAACAGTTTAAATTTTTGAAAATAGACTCCTTGTCGAATACTGATTGACCAAGCGTCTAGACGGTGTTGCTCTGACGTTCAGACGTCTTCCATATTTATCTGTAAGACACTGCAGGGCGTCCGGACATTTTCAAAGACTCGTCCGGACAGTTGCATAGGAACCGGCTGATTTGTCTTGGTTTTTGTAATGGACTCTTCATGGATATCTTCTAGAAGCTTGGGAACAGTAGATGTCTGAATATATGAAGATTTTGATTTGAAAACTGTCTGTCCGAAAACATGAAGATTGAAAAACCGACTATCCTGTTAAAACACAACCATTACATAAAGTGTTTTTGTTTTATCCAGAATGTAGCCAATAAAAATACTAACAGAAACAATTGATGGAAAGCACTAAGGTTTTCAGAATCCATCTCGCCAAATCAAATACCATATTCTTCTATTTTACTCATACAACCGATAAACAAATAGGCCTTATACATTGTACAAAGTTCCGTAAGAATGCATATTAAATCATTCAATGAATCCAACCTATTAGTTTTTTATTGGCTGTATTCTGTTGACCAAATCACTTTTATGTAATGTTCCTGTTTAACAGGGATGCCATATATTTCAGAATCTTCAAAGTATTTAGAGTTTATTTCTTTAATTCGGAAAAAGCCTTATTATGATAAGTTGTAGTGTCACAAGCTTCAATAATACTATTTCAGAAGTTCCAAGAAGATTATGTGCAGATTTCAACTCAGAAAAGTTGGATCCTTTCTTTCTGTCCGAACGGCTCAGTTATGTTTTCGGAAGCCTATTAGTGTCTAGAAGATTCTTAGCGCTCCAGCATACATCCATCCGGAAAATAGGGTAACATCGTCCGAACACCAGTCAAAGTTTTAGAAGTACTTTCATTTACTTTTTAGCCACGTATGGGAAGTCAGTTTGCACATGTTCGGATGTCAGGGTAACATTGTTTGGACGCAGTCCTTGATAAGGAAATTACGTGCAGACTATTTGCAACCGTCCGGACGCTAGGGCAACACCGTCCGGACGCAGCCACAATATGGAGAGCGCGAAGCGCGTTATCGAAAGGCGGTTGTAGTTCTCCGTCCGGGCGCACTCAACTTCCGTCCAGACGAGGCCTAGAGAAATCTGATTCAGTGTCAATTTAGGTTTTCTAAAGCCTATAAAAAGAGGCCTCTAGGTATGTAATATTTATAGAATTCGGTATCGAATTCTCTATAGCTTAGATAGGGTGTTTAGGGAGATATTGTGAAGATCTGCTAGCTCTCAAGCTGTTGCCGGTGTACTGTTGATATTTCGTGTGAAGTCTATCTTAGGGAGGAGCCCTAAGATAAAGGAATCCATTGAAGACCTCTTCAAGTAGGTGACTAGGTTGGGAGGTGTTCACGTTGGGTTACGTGTCAGAGTTCAAGATATGATCGCTGCATCGGGTATGTGAGTGTTACTTTCTTTGTACTAAAGCTTCTGAATAGTGGATTTCCTAGGTTTGGTTACCTCGAAGTGGTTTTTCTCTGAATTGAGTTTCCATTTTGTTAACAAAATATCTGTCTCATTTAAATTCCTCACTTTTGATATTTTATTACACGTTCACACACACACCGCAATTTAAAAGTCACTTTATTTTTCACAACCATTAAACAAATCACAACAAATACCCAATTGAAATCAAATCATCCACTGGATCTGTTTGATAAACAAATCACAATGGATATCCTTTTTCAACCGAATGATTCGATGTATCCATCGGTTGAAACACATCGAATATCCAACTTTTAATAAATAATCATCACAACATTCAATCAAAAGACATAAATAAATTAATTGAACTGGACTTCAACAATATTTTGATAAACACCGGAATTCTACAAAATAAAATAACAAGAATGAGAATATAATCAATGGCGAGATTTCATCTTCAACCTTAGTTGAAGACTTTAGCCTCTCATGACTAAAATCAAAATCCTAACTTCTATTAAAAACATAAGAACTGAATACTTACTTAAAGAAAACGTGCATAAGAAAATGTGTAAAGAGGATATCGTGGCTGGGTCTTAGTGTGGCTGCTGGGACAAAATAATGCTCAAGAGTTGTGCCTCAACACGTCCTGGTTTTACAAGAGAAAGAAAAAAAAAATCTTCTACAAGTCTTGCGCCTCGACCATTGTTTACAAGAAAGAAAAGGGAAATATATATGCTACACGTTCTAGGGCTTCTGCACCCCCACTACATAAAGAAAAACAAGTCTTAGGGTTAAGACAAATGTCTGTGTGTCGCAACTATTCTTTCCTTAAGGAAACATGCATATTTTTCGGTGCTGCCAGGTATGGAGAGAAAACGTGCATGATCGGTTCTGCCCAGCTTTGGAAAGAATCGTGTCTTACGTTTCTCACGCACTGCTTAGAAAATGTGTAGAGAAGAAAAGCTCGAAAATTGCGCCACACGATCTTATTTTGAACAGAAAAGAAAAGAAATTATGGATACTACAAGTCAGTGCTACTCTTGTGCATGGGTTTGGTCCCTGTTTTGGAAAGAAATCGTGTGAAGAGTTGATGCACTTTCCATGGAGAAAAACATGTGCTTCCTATATTTCGAAAGAAATCATATCTTGGTGCTGGGATCCTGGAGGAAGACATTTGTTGTTTCTTTGCTGCCAGTTTTGGAAAGATCTTTCCAAAACGTGTCTTGGTTCAGTGCTACAACAAAAGCATTGCTAGGTTAGCCAGCTCTCAAAAATGATGTTGGATGCTGCGGCAAAAATTCAAGTGTTTTGCTTGTTTTCCCGCTTCTTTGCAATTCCACAAAAAGATCGTCATTTTCTCCCAGTGACCTGGAAAACACTAAAACTCCAAAATTAACCAAAAACATCAGAAAATAACAAAATTAAACGTTTTGTACATGTAAATTAAGGGGTCCAAATATACATTATTTGGGGCTAATCAAATACTCCCAAACTTACATTTTGCTAATCCCCTTAGCAAAACAAAATAAAAAACAAAATCAAAGGATGAAACATAAGTCTCCTGTC